>OMOV01043153.1:6213-17590 GCA_900312565.1 Beryx splendens | reverse complement strand
GCCACGATGGACCGCATCCAGGCGTGCGTCCAGCAGGGCGGGTTAGCCAAGACCCGCAGCCCGTCCTCGTCTAAAGACAACATCACCGACCCGACCAGCGTCAATCACCCCAGCAACCTGCTGGCCACCGTCTTCTGGGTGGCGGTGTCGCTGATGGAGTCGGACTTTGAGTTTGAGTATCAGATGTCTCTGAGGCTGTTGAACAAGCTGCTGGGCCACGTGTCGCTCGACAAACAGGAGAACAGGGAGAAGCTGGAGAAACTGCAGAGTCAGCTGCAGTGGAGCAGCTTCGCCGGGCTTCAGCAGCTGCTGCTGAAGGGCTTCACCTCCATGTCGACCACCGACCTCACCCTGCAGCTCTTCTGCCAGCTCACACCTGTCTCCCGAGCGCCAGTGGTGGACACTTCACAAGCCATAGGTACACTGCAGGATTTCGACCAGTATTTTTGAAGATATTTTATGCAATATCTCAGTTCAATATCTTTAATTTGATCATTTTCATACCAACACATTACACATATTCAGTGTTTCAACCAGAATTTTATTGTTGGCAGCCTCTGAAAATGCATTTAGAGCAAAGATACTAAAACTCTCTATTGAAACCCATACAAATTAGTTTCTTTTCTGGGATAAATTATGCTTTTAAATGAAGAAATAAATGATAACAACATAATTGAACAATTAAATTAATAAATAATATGCAAGAAGAAGTGCAATAAAATATGCAAGAAGAAGTGCAATATAATCTAATTTCTAATTTCTAATGACGAAAAGTAATTTCCCCCTTGGGGATCAATAAAGTGTTCTGATTCTGATTCTGATTCTGAATTTCACAGCAGGTTTTACGACTGTTATGTAGCTGTGGTCAAGGAGGAACTTCCATCATTTTGGCAGTGGATGATATGAATAGCTGATATTCAGAATTTAATAAAAGGCCAATATCAGCATGTTCTTATATTGGTCTAACTGTAGTACACAGTATTCACATGATTTTTTTGACATTTGCACAAAATACATGCCTGTGAGCGTTTTCCGAATGCATTTTTCAGTGTGAAATCTGTCTGTTTCATCCCACAGGTTTTCCCTTGAATGTTCTCTGCCTGCTGCCACATCTCGTGCAGAACTTTGACAGTCCTACGCAGTTCTGTCAAGACGTCGCTGAGAGGATAGCCCAGGTTTGTCTCCGTAACCATATATTTATATCCACTCACAATAATGCAAACCTGTCAACAAACCTGTCTTAAACCATGTTTTTCCATAGGTATGCCTCGAGGAGAAGAACGCCAAGCTCTCCAACCTTGCTCATGTCATGACGTTGTATAAAACTCACTCCTACACACGGGACTGCTTCTCTTGGGTCAATGTGGTGTGTCGATATCTGCACGAAGCCTTCTCTGATATCACCCTCAGCCTCGTCACTTACATGGCAGAGGTTTGTACAGCTGTGCTGTAGCTAATCATATTTATGCTGAACCACCGTAAAGGATTTGAACCAATTGTTAATATTGTAACTTGCTGTCATTTGACGCTGACATCTGACAGCTGTTGGAGAAAGGCCTCCCCAGTATGCAGCAGACCCTTCTGCAGATCATCTACAGCCTCCTGAGTCACATGGACCTGAGCGGGATTCAGGCCAAACCCTTCAACATGGAGGTGCTCAAGACAATTGAAAAATTTGTCCAGGTAAGTTAAAATAAAACATAAATACTTCATTATATCGCCTACTTCATTAATTTGAACCTGCGTTGACTGAATACAGGCCTATACATGTCTAGAACGTTAACTATAAAGATATCTAGAACTATAAAAAACTTAAATTGTTTAAAGTAAACACAATGTCTGTGTTCCCACTACGTTTGGGCCAATATTCAACAAACAATATCGAATATTATATATCACAGGACAGCATCGCAATATTAAATTATAGATATCACCCAAGCCTAGTTCCCACTACAGTGATAACTATAGCTAAAAACATCCAGAACGTTAACTATAACTGTATTTTTGGTTCGATCTCAGAATGATTTTTTGGATGCAGAGAGAATGATAAAACTTTTTTAACCAATTAAAGCAGAGTTCTAAGAAAGAAGAAGGCAGGGGAATCTGTTAGGTCACTGTAGTTATGCTTCATTTGCTGAGGAACTGATTACAGATATCACTGTAGTGTGAGTACTTGAGCAACAACGCTTTGTTATAGTTATATAGTCGTTCTAGATGTGAATGGGCCTTACCTCTCCTAATTTTGGTTCGTAGGTACTAAGTGAAGGAATGGCAGCTGATGTGTGTAGGATATTTGTGTGGTAGCTTTCCCTGATAGATAGTATTGGATAATGTCAACATTTGAATCACCTAGATAATGTTTATGATGTGATTACTGGAAGCCTTTGGGCGTGAGAGAAAGGGTCTGGTGTATTTCCTGGTTCCTTTTGTAAGTGTTCAGGAGGGGGGGAAAAGAAAAACTCACTCTTGTGTTAGAGCCGTAAATTTGCAGGCACACCCAAACTGACTATAAACAGTCTGCCTTTTCTGCAGCAGACTAGGCCTCTGCTCATTCTCACACTCAATCCATTTTACTGTGGCTCCTTACCGTACCTTTCTTTATGGTACCTGGCACCTCTGTCTCCACAAATAAAAATAGCTGGGATTTGTGACGTGTACATTATAACACACTAAAATACATCTGTGGTTGTTGCTTTCTAACCATGTGCTTGTGTTGGTTTACGTTTGTGTGTATGTGTGCGTTGACTATAGACTGTCCATTGGAGGGAAGCGCTAAATATTCTGAAGCTGGTGGTTTCTCGATCGGCCAGTCTGGTGCAGCCTGTGTCCCTGCCGAGCGACCTCTCCTACGAGGACGTCAGCCGTGTCTGGGACAGGTCCTCCAAGGCCTTGCCTGGGAAAACGCTGGACTTCCACTTTGACATATCTGAGGTTAGAGGCCGCTCCTCTCACTTTCATTTGACTGTGACACAAGTTAAGCAGCAGGGGCTGAAGCGATTTCTCATAAAGGAGCATTGTGTGGAAAGTTGGTTTAAAAGTCTTCTGCCTATATATAGAGTGATATGTATAGTCTGATGTCTAATCTATGCCTTCACTGTATGTGTGGTCATGTTTTCACATATGTGTCAGTATGTACAGTGCTACTCTATTAGTCTGATAGAGGTCCTGTTGTCCCGACACCATGTAGAATGCTTTACGCTGGTGTTTTAGCTCCTGTATCTTTTCCTGTATTTTCCAGGGTGTGGTGCTTGTTGAGGTTGTGCGGACATGGAATCTTTTTCAGCTTTTTGGAAAGGAAACATTTCTTCCCCTTCCTTGTTGCTGATATTTCTTTTTGACCGAACCCCATGAGATTAGCTCGAAAGCTTGAAAGGTAAACACAATTAGCAGTGCAGAGCTGGAAAGTGATGGCAAAGATACAGGGTGGTGTATGTGTGGGAACTGAACAGGGAGCTATTTGTGTGGTTTATGAATGGCAGGAAATGATGTCAGCTCTTGCTGCCGTCTTTTGTATGTGAATCAGCGAGTTCAAACTAGTGGACAGCTAAGAGCCAGTGTGTTTGAGGCACACTGGACAAGCCACTGATTTTTCTTTAAATACCCTGGTATTTTTAGACTGAGGGAAGACCAATAAAACAACTTGCTTCTAAAAGCAGAAGAAATGTACGATTTTTCCCCTCAATTTCTTCAGGCAGTTGGAATAAGAAATGGGATAAAAACTGCGCTCACTGAGATGAAACAAATCAATGCCAGCTTGTGCTGAAACATTGATAAACCACTTTACAATCACTGTGGAACTGTAAGAGGGCCGGGGAAGCAGGCGCTGCCATGGAGCCTGGGCCATGGATCTGCTGTGCAGAGAGGAACTTTCTCTTCTTCAAACCTCCCCTCCTCGTTTGACTCACCGAGGCTTCTGTCTGCACATTTCTGTTTCTTTCGGTCTGTGCTGGTAGACGCCGGTGATCGGCCGGCGGTATGATGACCTGCAGGGCTCCCCGGTCCGAGATGGGAAAGGCAGGGCCATAGCAGTGACCCGCAGCACCTCCTCCACCTCCTCTGGATCCACTTCCAACAACGTCCTGGTGCCTGTCAGCTGGAAGAGGCCACAGTCTTCACAGGTAAACTCTAATTCCCATTTCTCCTCAGAGTGATGCTCATAATGTGAGGAGAGACAAGCAACAATCAGATTTTAACTGATTTCAGAATGCTGTATAAAACAATCATGGGGGATGATAATGGGAACGTCACATTTTAATGCATTAGATCAGTTCTCTTATAGTGAAGAGGAATAGACAAAGTTGCATTTGGAACCTATTTAGCAAAGTCAAAATGCAAAAAGGCTCAAGTGAGATTGCATTATCTCATCCAATTTGGCAGTCTCTAATGATATTTTCACAGAAATCCAGGCTTTTGTTCACATTTTTTTCAATTTTCTTCTCTCCTTCTGCAGAAAAGAACACGGGAGAAGCTGGTGAATGTGTTATCTTTGTGTGGACAAGAAGTGGGGCTCACGAAAAACCCTTCAGTAAGATAAAACACATGCAGCGACGCTTTGAATCTCAGCTTCTTCGGCCAGTCTTCAGTAACATCCATTCACGAATAGTCTGTAAGCAACTTAAATGTGTAACTCTCTTTCTCTCCTAACAGGTGATCTTCTCCAGTTGTGGGGAGCTGGACCTCATAGAGCACCAGCCCAGCCTGGTGTCTTCCGAGGACGGGACCCGGGAACCAGACAACATGGACGACACCACCTCCGAGCAGCAATTCAGAGTCTTCAGGGACTTTGACTTCCTGGATGTGGAGCTGGAGGACGGAGAGGTGAGTTCTGGGAAATCGAGGCTTTAAAACTTTGGAAAAGCAAGTCGTTCATCCTCCACATTTCCTCTGTCACATTTAATGGAGATTCATGGAGGAGCAAAAACAACAACAGTGAGAAAGTACTGACTAACATTAGCATACAGATGTCAGAGCTTCCCTGATGTAAAGTCTGATAATTTCTTGGGTCAGCTCTCCCTGCTCTGTATAATGGGGTTTCTTTTTTTTCTGTTTTTTTGTCTGTGCCATCTAGGAGCTACAGGTAAGTTCAGTCATGCTGCAGTGCTGATTGCTGTGTTCCTTAGATGAGTGTGGTGTTTGTTAGTACAGATTATACAGTGGAGTGAGTCCTGATGGTAAAGTGTAGCAATGTGTGTGCATGTCATGCAATATACTATACATGTTTGAGTGTAATTTTCATATAATATTAGATATTCACTCAGTCTTAAGTATTAGATACACATATTTCCTATAGACATCCACTGGGACTAATAGTCAGCAGCGACATGCATGGCAACATAAGGCATCCTTAACAAGGATTGCTACTTTTGGAGCTGCCCTATGATTTTATCTGCAGTTCAGTTTATTTAAGCATCATTTAACAGTTTTACCTATGGCTATTAAAAACACAAAACTATTCATCATTCCATGTTATACACAGCTCTCCTTTCACTTATGGTTGTTGCTTCTAAGCATGTGTACCTGACTTACAAAATGCCAGGAGCAGTCTGTGTTCAATAGTCTTCTATTCTTCAAGGCAAATGTAGCAACTGTAGTATGAAATATTATAGATTTTTTTGTTTTATTTATTAAACACAATTTTTTGCACTTTAACAATCTTTACAATATCTCACTGACACATACAAAGTAATTGATGGCCCCAGAAGTAGGATTTTAGAGGTTTTAACACAGAGAAACTACTGTGGTTTAGTTGTGGATTGAACATCTCAGATGGAATATTAGCTCCACCCAGTGGCACAATAGAAGCAGGTGTGTTCAGTTTCAGCTATTCTAATGTCCATCACACTGAAATCTGTATTTATACAATGCTAACAGTAAGCATTATCCATACTAATTGTACTTGAACTGTATACTGCTAATACCAATTATTCAGTAAGTTTGTGTAGTAAAAAGTTTTTAAATTTTTTTTTTTTAAAGCAGTAGAATTTTTTTTCCAGTATTCTATCTGGCAATTTCAATTCATTGAAGCCAAAATGCTAATGAGTTCCAACACATCACTCATGTTGCATTGTTGCATTCTGGGTGTTTCTTTACTCTGCTGTTTTCCATATAGTAGTTTTCTGATGTGAATGTAAATCAAACCTGGAAACCACTGTAATATCTTGGCATTTTCAGTATCCTGATTTCCTCATTTTTTATCCCCATTTTTAAATTCAGCATATTATAGAAAAATCCCACTCATCAGTTTGAAGCACAAAGTGTTGTGGACTATTGGGACTGGCTGAGCGCTGCTGCTCACCCTCCTGTGTTTGTGTCTGAAAAACTGCAGACCTTGGATCCTGGAACACAGTGTCAGCTTCTCTCCATGTACCTGCTAAAATTTCAGATTGTCCGGAAACTAGAAAAAGTGCCAATTTATAATTCAGTGACACCACAGCAAGTGTAGCACTCTGTCAAAGTGTGAGGAACATTTTCTGCTTACACAGAAACTTTGTTTTTGCCCTCAAATCTAGTATGCTTGTCCTTCAGTTTTGTTTAGTAAAGGTAAGAAAGTGAATCTATTTTAATGCTTTACCTAAGCAAACCGTACAGTACAGAAAGTAAAACCCCCTGGCTTTCCATCAATGGCACGTAACACGCTCGTCACCACAGGAAGTCTCTCTTGTTTGATCTGTTGATCTGGAGCTTTAGAGGAATGTGGAAGTTGGCTGACGTCTCCAGAGTCGTGTCCAGATGAAAAGTTGCTCGGCATTAAACAAGACTGAAGCCAGACTCAAGGGATTAAAACCTGTAAATATTTGCGGAAACCGACATCTATGCTATTTTTGATCAAGTCTCCATGTCAGGCTGCACCGTGAAGGGTTCTTGACACTGTGTCAAGGTCCACTACTCCCTCCATGCTTGGCTAGAAGGGGGAATAACTCACCCAAGGACTGCCCCCTCCCTTGACTTGCACTGCATGGTTGTGTGTGTGTGTTTGTGTGTGTGTGTTAAAGAGACTGCGCTGTGCTGCTTGGCACCTGGAAACTCAAGGCTGTTCTCTGTATTACAGGGTGAAACTATGGACAACTTCAACTGGGGAGTCCGGAGACGCTCCATGGACAGTCTGGACCAGAGTGACCTGCTGCCCCTGGAGGAGAGCCAGCTGTCCAGCAGCATGCCCAGCCTCAGCAAGATCACCCACGAAGACTCAGACGAGTCGTCCGAGGAAGATTCCCTCACTGCCAGCCAGATTCTCTCCCACTCACAAGTTGTAAGTTCACCTCTGTTTATATCCCACTAATGAAGTTAATGAAACCTCTCGCTCTTTTCCCTTATAATAAGACTGAGCTTTTTGAGAACTTAGCTGTTGTTTCACATTATCTCTCTATTCGTACAGGACCAGTAGCGTTATACAGTGTCAGTTAAGGTTTATGGAAACTGTAGTAGCAGATGGAAAGCCCATGTGTCCGGTCAGCTGTCATCCCACTCCTCTCTTGTTCCTGATTTGTCACTCGCTCTCTGCCACCCTCACAGTGCTTTCAGTCAGTTCAGGAATGTCATTGGTCAGCATATTCACCACCATGCTTGCTTATAACAGAGATCTGCGAGTGTGGCATGATACGGTATCATAGTTTTCACTCCGGTGTCTTGTTTCAGCTAAAACATGCTGTGATTGTTTCATACCTCTCTGCCACATACTTAGCGAGTGTTTCTAAGTGTAATATTTAGACAAGACCACTACAAGTTTTGATTTTGTCTCTTTGCAGATTGTCAACCTTTCTCCAACTGCAGAGATCAGTAACATGGACTCTTCTTCCGCCTCCTTTGATACATCCTCAGCTGACCCGCCTCCTCTGAACACCAGAAATCCTAGTTTCGAGGTCCAGCTGCCAGAGGACTCGAAGCAGCGGGTGAATAAGGGATTCAGAGTGTCTGAGATACTGGGAGCCACTAACTCCTACTCCTATCGCAGTTCCATACTAGAGTTCTTTACTAATTTTGCCAAATAGAACTATTCTGTTACGTCCTTTCTTGTGAAATGCATTGGATGCTATATGTGCTATGGATTCACTCTTGTCTTGTCTTAAGTATTATTTTGTGACGCTGTGACTTTTCTACATTTCAACTCTTTAAGATTAGCGCATGACCGAGTCTTTTCTAGACATTTCAGTAGTTGCATGCTATAGGAGAATGAATTATAACCTGCAAGCGGGCATTTTATAATAACGCTTTGGGCTATGGGCTGGTTTGTGCCTTACTTTAATTGAGGCATAAATTGCCATATTGGGATTTAAGGGGGTGTAGCCAGCAATAGAAAATTATCTCTATCTCTCTGTGTCTGTCTGTTTAAGGCAATGTGTATACCTATTGCTTCTGTGTGGGTGGCTCTAAGCAACAACTAAAACACTCTTGGCATGTGGGAGGTCAAGAAAGGTTTACACATTGCCTGTCCCAAAACACATGAGTGTGCAGGGCCGCGGTGCTGGTCCAATGAAATTATTTTATAATCTATTCAATTGACACAATTTCTGCACACACTAAATTAACCAAATAAAAGAAAACACCACAAGGAGTGTCCATAGT
This sequence comes from Beryx splendens, assembly GCA_900312565.1. Taxonomy (NCBI): domain Eukaryota; kingdom Metazoa; phylum Chordata; class Actinopteri; order Beryciformes; family Berycidae; genus Beryx; species Beryx splendens. The sequence continues at coordinate 9,028 of OMOV01043153.1, read as the reverse complement.
GTCCCATGGAAAGGTTAGTGTGTCCACTTTACCCCCAAATATTGTATGTTGTTTTATGATCAAGCATATTAGAGGGAACATATCTCAGTTAATATTAACCATTACTGCATGCTGCCTCAGTATTTGTATTTGTTTATGATTGTTTTTTTTTTCCTGGACACTGAGGAAGCATGTCTGTCCCTGTTCCTCCCTTTCAGCCTGAGGTGTCAGCAGAAGAAGAAGACACCAACGGCCATGAGGACGAACTTTCTCTCTCCATTAATGAACTGCCCCCTGAGTTTCAGTGCGGTGACAGTTTCACACTGGACATGACTCATGGTGACTACAAAGGAGAGCTGGACCTCGACAGCTGTCTACCCAGGTGTGCTCTCACAACTTTTCTACAGCAAATTAATTACCTTAATTACCTAAATTACCTGGATGGGGGTTATGTCTCCCCCCCCAGTCCACCTGTTTGTCCGTTAGCAGGATATCTCAAAAGGTTCAGAATTGATTTGCACAAAACTTTGTGGAAAGGTTGGTCATGAGGCAAGGAAAAATGGATTCACTTTTCACACTGATTGGCCAAAGGGGCGCGTTGTGGTGGGCTTGGCTTATCACAAAAAGGCATATAAGTTCTGAACGGATTCACGTTACACCATCAAACTTATCAGCAGATGTAAGAAGAGGCAAACTCTCCCGTTACTGGTCCAATTAAAACATCATAGGGGCACTGGAGAGCTCATTTCCAGTTTAGATATAACTACCCTGCTAATTTTTCCAAAATTTGGTGGCAGAAGGGCAGCCCTAATGGAAACTGAACAGATATAGAGCTGATTGGCCACATGGTGTTATGATAAGCAGGTAAAATGCTTACAATTGTCTAGAATTTGTCCCATTTGAACATGTGTGCATCTCCTAATGTGAAACAAGTTGGTCATGGGGCATGGAAGAAAGAGTTAATTTTTGGTGAAAATCTGTGGAACTGGGGTATCTTGACAATTGCGTAGTGTTGGTGGAGATACTGTATGCGCGCTACTGAGTGCCATCTAGTTGGAAAGGATTTTACATTAGTAAATAAATCAACATATATGAATTTTGTTTCCTTAATGACATGGATGTGTGTCTGGTCCACTCAGTCTTGCCGAGGAGGAGAGAGACGACATGCTGGAGTGCCGTTCTTCCCCGCCGCCGTCACCCTTCTTCTCCGCCATCCTCGCAGCTTTCCAGCCAGCAGTGTGTGATGATGCGGAAGAGGCTTGGCGAAGTCACATCAACCAGCTAGTGTCTGACTCAGACGGATCTTGTGCGGTCTACACCTTCCATGTGTTTTCTTCACTATTTCAGGTATCGTAACGTGGCCTTTTATCCAGCATACACTTGAATATCATTAACAGTGGGCCTGGTGAAACTCAAATGATTGTTAACAGGATTAGTTACCTGGCTGATTAACCTTCGGAAAGATGGAAGCTGCTTTTCAGAAGAGGTCTCCTTAATTACGAAGAAGGATTCTGTAGTTACCTTCTACTTGATAATCACCAGAGATTCATTAACCAGATGTTGTTCACTTCACTGACCAAAGCTGACAGGGGAAGACTTCGGAATAAATCTGGAATAATGACGGACCATAAGAACCTGTAATGGTTTGCGATAGACTTTGACAGCATCACAGCTAGCTTGTTATTTTGCTTTGCAGAGTATCCAGAACAAATTCTGCTCGTTGACCTGCGACGCTGTGAGTTACCTCGGTGATGGACTTAGGGGAATAGGATCAAAGTTTCTGAGGTCATCTCAGATGCTAACATCATGCTCAGAGTGTCCAACTCTGTTTATTGACGCAGACACTGTGAGTAACTTGACATTCTTTGATATGTCTTTGATACTGTCTTACAGTATGACATAATAGTAAAGGACTAACAAGCGAAAGAACTCTTTCCTTTCACAGATTATGTCATATGGACTCCTTGAAAAAATGAAATTCAGTGTACTGGAACTTCAAGAGTATCTGGATACCTACAACAACAGAAAGGAGGCAGCTCTCTCTGTAAGGAGATGGAAAATTTTGCGGTCTCGACAAAATGTCACCTGTGTGTTGTTGTCCATGTAGTGATAATGCTGTCTCTCTTACCCACAGTGGTTGAGCAACTGTAAGGCCACCTTTCCCAGGAGTGCTGGGGGCTCAGTGATAACATGTCAACCAGCGGAGCACGAGGAAAAGGTAAAACCTTAGTTATACAGTCAGTAACCATATAATTTGTTAGGAATTTGAAAATTAAAACTGTCCTGCTGTCTTATCAATTGAAGAATAATGTGGTTTAATATTTTGTATGGCTTAATTAATGCTTTCATTGAGTGTGCCAACATACAAAAGGCTGTATAATTTTGAGAAAATGAGATTACTACAGATTCCATTTCAACTGACCTTTCATACTGTACTTTCTGCCTTTCGATTACTCTGTGATACTGTAGTTCTGTGAGTGTTACCCCTTATTTTCTCGCAATATATAAATGTCAAGTTTTCTGGACAACCTTGAGTTGCCGCACGTCACATTGATTCTCTCATTCCAATGTGCCTTGTGATCATTTTCAACTCTGCTGGGCATGGGAGCAAGTTCTCTTAAGTTGCATTTACTCTAGCAGTAAACAATTACACTCACTTGATACCAAAGGGAAGGGAAGGAAAGAATAGCAAACATTCAAAGCATGAGAAGGTGACAAAAGCTAAAACTTGGCACTGGTAGGACATGAAATGATAACATGGACTCCCACAAAAGTGAGTGCATTTGTGCTAATGAAAAGGCAAACTTGTTAATTTGCTTGGCTAGATCGGAAGAGC
>OMOV01043112.1:2756-13982 GCA_900312565.1 Beryx splendens | reverse complement strand
AGGGCCCCCCCCCCCCCCTGGTCTCACTCTGAACTACGTGATGGAGTGGCAATAGAAAGGAGTATGGGGGCAGCAGAGGAAATGACCCTCCAATTCATTGTTTCCACTGACAGCTCCTCCGAGGCCGTGAGAATATGGCTTATTTAAAGACTTTGAATATTGGCACAAAATACCGGATATCGATATCAGTACTGGTATCACCGAGGTTCACCTGCTCAGAGAGAGACCTCAGCAGCTCAGCTCTCTGCTAACTGTAGTAGATGTAATACATTTCTTTATCTGGATTAAAAGAAGACATAACTGAGCCATTCCTCTTTCTAAATTGATGACGCCAGAGTGCTGCAGGAATGAGTCCTAAAACCCGGAAATGAGTTAGCATTTAAGCACTCCCGGTTCCCTCATCTCGAAGTCAAATGGGTTTTAAGTTGATGATACTTACAGGTTTTGTTCAGCGAGACAATCTTCACAAATGAACACCACTTCTATGATTTTTGAGGCGTAAATGCAAACGCGGTATTTCTGACGATCGCATTTACGTTTAAAAAAATCACAAAAAGTGTTCATTTGTGGAGATTATCTTGCTGAACAAAACTTGTAAGTATCATCAGCTTTTGTTTGCCACAGAGCTTATTTTCTGCAATAATCCAAAATCCAATGGAAACATCCCATTAGCTTTTTGCCGAGGGAACCAAGGGCGATGCTAACTTCCGGGTTGTCCTACAAAAATACGTCTTCCCTGGAGCACTCTATACTTTAGCCTTAGTGAGTCCAAATTTCATCTTAGGCTAGTTTTTATGATTACAATAGAGAGCATTCACGACCAATGTTCTTTCTAAGCGGATGGTTTGGTGAATTATTGGTCATTATTATCATTGCTCCACTTTTCCCTGGAAACGTAGTGGCAGCTTTGAAAGTTTTGGTGGCAAATGTTAGCTAGCTAGAAGCACTGCCGTTGCTAGCTTATGTAGCTAGCTCATGTTCTGTGTTTCGATTGGAAGAGCTCTTTACTCACCTCAGTCATTTCCCCGGGCCTTAGGGTGACCATATTTCCAAACCGGGACACTTTAATTTTACCGCAAGCCAACTTATATGCGCTTATGGTACCACTGGATTTTTCATCCGCGCACCTCTCAATACCAAGACCTCGCGCGCTTTGGAAAACGTTGACTGTGTTCTTGCTACCGAACGTTGCGCAGCAGGTCCTGCCAGAAAAACGTGTCGTAGGTAGCTAAGCAACAGCCTCGCGCCCGCCTGCGGTGCACATGTCTGTCTTTCCTGAATGCACCGCAGCAGCCAAGCGCTAGCTGGGAACATGTTTGGGTGTGCTCATCTTTCTTTCTTTCTTTCTAATGATTTGGGTGATTTGACTTTGAGGGCTTTTAAACTCGGATACACTGACATTCACAAATGCCAGGACGTGTGGCTTTGAGTATCATTTTAATTACAGTGTGTTATGGTATAAGTAGTGTAATAGTGTATATTGCTTAACTGACCAGGTTGAATCGTACATTAGTAAATGCAAAATGAGATCCTTTATTGTGTGATGGAAAAAATGCAAAATACAACCATTTTCTTAGAGAAAATACATGTGAATTACAGAGCTGATTCTCAAATTCAATTTATTCAACTCTATTACACAGTAATAAAGACTTTTCATGACCAGAGTAAATTCTTATTCACCTGAAACGACAGGAGCACAGATTGAAGCACAGATGTACTGAAATTGGTTGTCAGAAAATACAGCCGAAATCCTACACATTTCTATCTCTAAATTTGATCATAAATGCATAATGGAGTATCCACAATGAAACAGGATATTGTATCATAACATGAACCTTGCATAAGTAGTTTCAAAAGGAATCATAGTTACAGCCATACAGCAGAGTGTGCGGTCAAGGATCCCCTTGAGAGCACTTGATTATAACAAATAAAATATGAATTCCAGTGAACTGCAGTGGACAATGGAGAGATTTCAGCATACAACCACACATATAATAAATCCAATTATATTTAATCCATTACATATTTAAAACATATTTAAGGGGAGGGGAATCATTTCATGTTTTGTCATTGCAGGAATTTGCAGGGTGTCCCAGCCAAATAAACACGTCCTAGCAGGTTATTGCAAGAAGCTGCAATTTTGACCTATCTCAGTTCTTTATTCACCACATAAAGCCTCTCTTCTTTAAAATAATAAAACACTGACAAACTGCCTCGCAATTTGTCAGGTCTGGAGTCAGTGCAGACGGAAAAAAGAAACACATTTACCCCAAATTATCTCCCCAAAACAAAAGACAATAGAGTATTTGTTGACAGAGCAAAATGGAACAATATTGGTTTTACCAGCCTGTTAATGAGGGCAGCCTGTCATGCACATGCCTCAGTCACCAGCATGCTACCACAAGTAGCAGCCCACGCCATGCCACTACAGCTATAGCAACACAATCAGTCATATCAACATCCCAATGCCTCCCAAAACATAAACAACTAGAACTTATTGAAGGAAGGGTCAATAGTAGCCCTTGTGCATATGAGGCAATGTCCCATCAGTCACATTCATTTCTTCTGGCAGAAGTTTTGGTAATTGCTGCAGGCCTTCTGCATGTCTGTTAAGAAACCTGGAACGCCGCTCTGTTGAGAACAAGAGGAACGTCTGTATCAGTGAGCGTCATGGCAGATATGCAGAGAAGACACACCCAGGAGGGGCAACAACTACAACAACGACCAAGAGAGGAACTATTGATATATCACCCTGCAACACATCTGCTAGCAATAACTGTGGGAAGCCGTAAAAAAAAAAAAAAAAGGCAGTGGATGTAGCGCTCTTAGGCCTGTGAGTGAACCCATTCAACACCCTCAGCTTTTAAAGCCCTCATCAAGGATCTCTTTGAGAAGGTCAACTATGAACATGTGCGCGTTTTTGAAGATTATGACTTGCTGGTGGGGAATAGTTTCTTCACAACTTCCACATGCCACTGTAACTTAAAATATCTGTTTTGCTCCAGTGTTTACACTGAATGCAAACCTAAATCATTAACAGCTTTGTGAAATAATACTCATGTTTATGTCGCGGTAAGCCTTTGTTAAAGAACTTGGTCGAATGTACAGATTACATGTAAAGGCCCATCCTGTAATTGGAATATACAGTAGTGGAACCATTTTTTAGCATGGGTGACCCCAGTGGGAATTGAACCCATAATCCTGGCAGTGTTAGTGCCCTGCTCTACCCATTGCACTACAGAACCATGACAATACAAGGACTAGTATGTGGCAGCTAAACATGAACCTTACAGAGACGCTATGTGCAACATCGTCAATCAATCATGACCAGATTAATTTTGTATAATTAATTTAAACAAATTAGACTATTGCCGAGAAGGCAGCTTCAACACTGGCATTTTACATGATGTGCCACCAGGTCGGATTTTTTTTCAAAATGTGCTTTACGGCACAGAGATAGCTTTACATCACTAAGCAGTAAGAGGGCGCTGTTCTTCCAGAACAAATGGAGTTTAAGTTTCCAGAGTGTCTAGCAATGGAAGATGCTGGAAGGAGTGAAACGCTGATAGAAAAATCACTTCAAACCAATCGTCTCCACCATAATCTCATTAGTTGATGGTGCATTATGCAAACTCTGCAGGCAAAGATTCCACCTCAAACATGACGTGTCATCTGAAACATGTGGTAGCCTAACGTTAGCCACCTAGCATGGCCGCCGTAGGTAGCCTAGATAGTTTTATGGGCTACCGTGAACCAGAGTGTATTTCACTGGTGTCTGTGACTGCGAGTAGCCGCGACTTGGGTGTGTTTTTTCCACCAAAAAAAATGTAATATTTAAATTAATATCATAAACGTGCCACGATTAGTCGACAAATGGCTTGAAATACCGACTACTAGTCGACTAGGAAAATCTTTGATCGGGGGCAGCCCTGTTGAAATACTGCATCTAGCACCTTTAAATTAATTTTCAAGCTGTGAATTATTCATGTTTGCAGTGTTTGTGTATATTGGAGTAAAATGGAATTTGTACTTCAAGTCGCAGTAACAGATATGACTATATGACATTCTGCAGAGTAACGGAGGTGCACACACCTTAGCTGCCCAGTTCACCAGCCAGGTAGGAATCATGCCACCGGGGTTGTCGAAGTAATTCATGAAAACTGAAACATGAAACAAAGCACATGTTTATTCTGGATTTAAATTCATAACAAGCGGCACAGGAACCATTTCACGTACCCTCCTGATCCCATCGTGTTCTGGTTCTGATCGGAAAGAGCATAAACACATCACCTTTAGTGCCGCCGGCGCCGTCGCTCTCCATGGCAACGCTCTGCTTGTAGTCCTTCACCCTCAGCACGCCACTCTTCTCCGCACACGGGGATTTTGGGGAGCTTTTGGCCAGGACCACCCAGATCTTCCTGTCCCCCACACTGAGGTCCCTCCGCTCCCTCAGGTACACATACTGAGGTTTGGGCTGTTAGGGAAGATAGGCCGAGACACTGGCGTCCCGTCCCCACCCTCTGTGGAAAGGATCAGTTACCTCTTGGGGAAAATATGCGCTCCAATATTGTTTCGCCCTCAAGAGCAATTCTCGCCTCCTTTCAACTCCATAAACCACTCGGTCTCACTTTACAGACCAGTTTGCTGTTGTTAAAAAGGGAAAAATGTGTAAAATAATGGGTTTGTGTCCACATTTGTATCTCCAGAATAATCTTCTATGTGTTCCTGATGAGAATAGATTTAATTTATCGTCTCATGTAAGTAGTGGATATTTGGACCAGAAGGATACATCTCTGTTCGACAGAGGAAACGGGTATTTCACCTCCCAGTAGATTGCTGCATGTCCGTCGAACTCCTTCTCATACAGTTCTGTACAAAAAAATGGACAAAGTTTAATAAAAAACCAGCTAAACATTAACTATATAGTGCTATGAATACTGTATATTATGCACTATAAAACAGTTCTCATCCATGTGTCACTGAGGCCCGAGTCTGCGGGTTTTCATTCCAACCAAACACTACAGCAGCTCATTTCACTGATTATTTCCTCCTCTCTGGTGTAAAATATGTTAGCTGCTGTAGTGTTTGGTTGGAATTAAAGCACAGTCTTGGGCCTTGATGGCACGAGGATGAGAACCACTGGTATAAAGTACGTAAAATGCTGTTATCACCTTTTTTTTGTTTTGATGGGAGATGCTAAAACACTGAGCAAACACTGAGAATCCATATTTTTCTAATAAAAAAGACCTAGGCATCGACACAATCTGGATGTACTGCCCATACCTAATTGATTTAAGCAAGAATAATACAATTAGAAATAATAACATCACATGCAGAGTCTGGACCAGGCAAAAAATAATGAGAATCCAAGACAGGCTTTGACGTCACATTAAATACAGGCCCTCTGAGGAGAGGGGAGTGAGGCTGACTCCTCAGTCCCGGTGGCCCTCGCTGCGATTAATAACACACACGTCTGGAAAACAACCGTGGGCTCCTAGGACGCCCCTGTGCAACACTTTAACAAGTTTCAGATGATCTCTGTCAAATGTTTCTGATGGACTGTACACAAGTGGAGGGAGAAGCCGTGTGGGGGGGCCTTCAAATGATCTCAGTCGTCACGAGCTGGAGCCAAGGGTGTGCTTCTAATAAAACACAATCCTCCCCTCTCCCTCGCTCTCTCACACACACACACAAGTCAAAGAGATTCAGATGTGTGGGGTTGAGTTTCTTTTTAAGTCAGTCATCTCCATGCTGCTCAGATTAGAGAGCCTCGATCAAATTTATTATTGTCTACTGTAGGCGTAGATTTGAGGGGAGACGGGGGAGGGGGGGCATCTCCACCTCAATATTTAAGATTAGGATGAATTATCCCCATCAATTATTTCTTGCTTCAAACTACTGTATTGTTATTCACTCTGCATTTTACAAAAGCACATTTTGTGGTTGGCTTCAGTCGCAAGAGCAAACAAGCCTTCCTTCCCTTAAAAAAAAAATGAAGCCTTTCTCTTAAAGCTCCTTTTAATGAGCTTAAAGGCATTTTGACAGCAAACTGGAATGCCTTGTTTCATATTCTGATCGTTTTCCCTTCAGATCAGAGGTTCACTTTGGTAATGTCTTCCTGTATTTCACACTGAACAATAATTCCCCTCACTCTCTCCCTCATCCCTGCAGACTTTTCTCATGTACATTTCTATGTTTTGTTTCAGTCTTGCTGATGAAATGAGGGAAAACGCAGTTGCATTTAGGCTGCTGCTACGCCTGTAGTATGTCAGTGTGTTATGCTGCTCAGAGTTTGATCCGCTGTGTGCGTGTGTGTCCCAAAGTTGAAATGACACCTACGTCATTGTTCTCTACATACTCCCTGAGGGACTCCACAGACAACCAGACTACCACTCTGTCAGAGGAAAACTCTACTACTAAACACGTTACTCCCGTCATCTGAACTAGGAATAACAAATGTGGATTCTGTATTTATAGACATCTACATGACTACAGACTACGCCTAACTACTCAAACACGTTACCTGTTGGTTACTGTAGAGGTGCATGAAGACAAGGACAAAAATGAAAACGGTTATTCCAAACTATGACACAGAATGGGTGCATTTCTACTGGAAGTGCATTAGTTCAAGACACAAGGCTTAAGAGGCCATATGAAGAAGCTGCTACTATGGCAAACTGTTTGGCAATATCTGATTGGCTACAAATAAGTTTACTAATAATCAATGGTACAGGTCAGCAACTCAGTACATGTAAGTAGTACTGTTAACGCTGATGTGAATATGAAGGGTAATTCTGAGGAAGAGAGATCATCGTTCAATGAGGGAAAGTTGAACTGGTTGGCAAAGCCAGTGAGAGTGTGATCCTTGCTTTATTGTTGTTGTTTTTTACCTTTGACATATCCATCCCATTGTTTCCGATAGGCCAAGTCCATGTAGACATCTGCACACAGCTCTGGAGTGCAGGTGGTGAGCACACCAAAGACTTTGTACTCATAAAGTCCAGTTTCCTGAAAACAGCAGATGAAAGTTCTCTCTTCCAAATGCAGGCTATGCCACACCCACAGTATGTAACTAATCCCAAACCACACAACTCAGATTATAGCCAGTGTGCGCTCCACCCTTTTTCACTCAGTGCTAGGAAGTGTGTTGGCTCTGATTCAAAACTGAGGATGCTTTTCTCCCTCTTTTGTGAAATTACATATGTCATGCAATAGGCTTAAAAACAGGCCTGTGCTATAAAGTTCCTAATTCACTTAATCTGTGAGAAATAGGCAGATCAGGCAGAAATCTATCAGTTAAAATGCATTACACTTTACACTGTATAATGTATAATCTAGGACAATTGTATAGCCGTCTTCATCAAAGTGGGGTTGAAGTGGTTCCAAGGGGTCCACAGCAAATTTAGGAATAGTTTCTCTTCGCTATCACTTATTTCACTACAAATCATCCCAAATAGAGAATGTATGAATGAAATCACAAGACTCAAATCACAGGCTTCTCTCACCAGGCTCATTACCTTCCTGTCACACAGTGTACAGAACAATCTCCCCATTATGGCGCGTGGGTGTGTTAATATGGGGGTGTGTCTGTGACTTGAGAAAGTTTCGCCGAACGCCATTCAGAAATATTGCAGTTTGATGTTTCCTCGTTCATCTGCGATCACAAATGCCGGATTGAACATCACTTGAGACGTTGCACGAATCACCCGGAGCCACCGGAAACTTCGGCATACGAGTGATTCACCCAGCAGCGCTTGATTTCAATAAAATCTCGGGTTTTTTTAATTTGTACGCGTTGCTCGCTGCCGCACTCCACGGTGTATTTTGGCGGAAGTAGGTCGCGGGAACACCATGAGAACCAATTATAAAAGTTGAAAATGTATTGAAACTAGGACTGCTTGGTGTATTGGATGTATGCCGAATTGAAGAGCGGACACTATCAATTAAAAGAATATCTTAAATGATGTTATGCAAGAAGTTTACCCCTGCCGAATAGCGAGGCAACATTAACTAATACATTTCTAAATGGAGTTTGGCTTCCTGTCCAGGAAGTCTATAGCCATTTCTGAGACATAAGGCAGAAGCCCTCGCACTTCCCAGTCATGCACCAAGCTTCCGCATGTTCCCGTGTTGGCCACTAGGCCGTCATAATGTTTACACATGAATGCAGCAAATCAATGACTTGTGCTGAAAATAGCTCTGTCACAGCGACTGAGGAGAGAGATAGTGGAAGTCGCTCTAATACAGATGCTGCCTCCTCTGCAGGGGAAACCCACACCGATCAAAACTCATTCATTCATTCAACCGTTAGCAGCCGAGCTCCTTCGTGTACCTTGTCGTACAGGCGGTAGATTTTAACCCCCATGGTCTCAGTGAAGAGCTCCCACCCGCCCTCCAGCCGCGGCTCGTCCAGCTCCCTCCACGCATCCTGGAAGTCCTCTTCTGTGAAGTGCAGCGACATGTTCCCACTGACACCAGAGTCACACCAGGGTCACAGCTCTGTGTTATACCACTGTGTTATACCACTGTGTACCACTGTGTAGTACCACTGTCACTGCCAGCGAGAGCTGCGGAGAACTCTTCCGGTCAGCCCTTCAAAATAAAACCCGTATTGATGTTGTTGTTTGTTATTTTTGTTGTTGTTGTTGCTATCATGGTTATGATTATGATGATGATGATGATTATTATTATTGTTGTTGTTATATTTTGTTGTTGTTGCTGTTGTTGTTGAGTCTCATATAGGCCTACAAGAGCTGGAATCAAAAGTAGTTACAATCAGCTGATGGTCAATAGGGATGAGAAATAGCCTACAAACGATTAAATTAAATCAAATCAAATAAAAATTGGCGCTAAAAGAAAAACATAAACAAAAGACAAAGGAATGCAAATCATCTCTGCTCCATTGGCCCATAAGAATCTGGAAAACATAAAAAACATCGATTGTCTTAAAGACTTTATTGTTCATACAAATGATACTGTTTAAGGTTGTGCTGTAGCTACAAGTCCACATTTAAAAACATTTTGTATGATGGCTTTTTTTCTCTGAAAATCCATTTAATGTATATTACATATAGCTAAGATTTGAACTCACTGCCACCAAAATCTCCTGTGTCTGTGTGTGACAAAAACACACACACAAAGACTGAATCACAAAACGCTGACAAGGTTTCCAATGTACAGACTGAGGGCCATGTGACCTTTGAGTCACATACACTGCAGAGGCATTCCTGTGATATACTTAGCAGCAAAATCTTTGCTTAGAGGAACCATAGTGCAGCTGTACCGTCCTGTTTGCATTGTACCAGTGCAGAAACACACACACACACACAATGCTGTTACACTCCCATCCATCAGTCATTACAGAAACATCTGGGGTCAGTTTAGTTAAATCCCTTGAACATTAATGCAACAGCCCCAAGGTCCAAACACAGGTGCAATGTTTTTATTTTATTATTATTTTGGGATTGCCATAATTCTCCAAACATCTGCTGATTTGTTGTTAAATGACAGGGTGAACATTTCAGTTAGGGGACAAGCTGACGGTATGCTTGTCATGAGAGTAGTTCAGATGCATCGCTGCATTTTGTTTGATTCTCCAATCGGAGAGCTGCAGTTTGGTTTGAAACGTGTCGTCGTGGTAGAGAATGCTGCAGAGAGGAGATGACAAACCGACAGTCCACATCTTCCTTTGTGTCAGATGTTCAGTATTTCAGTCAGGTACACCGGTGGCTGTCGTGGGACCTTAAGGAAGCTTGTCAACAGCAGGGATCCTGGGGAGAGCCGGGGTTTGCGAGCCTCACATACTGTGAATTTTGCCAGCATTAGCTCAGCATATATATTCAGACACAAGCCGATATGAATCATGGGGCCTCTCTTGACAGCAAGTATGGCAGTCATCTTCTGCTCCCTTGTTCTGGTTAAAAATAACCATACATGACCAAGCATTACTGTGCACGTTCGTGGGTGAGCGTGAGTGTGTGTGTGTGATGGAGAGAAAGAGAGACGGAGACAGAGACAGGGAGAGAGAGAGGCAGAGAGAGAGAGAGGAAAGTGGATTTTAATGACCATGCACACAAAAGCAGATGTTTTGGCCAGTGCTTTTTTTTTTTATAATCCTGCACGGATCCCAGAGCAACACTTTTTCAATTTTCATATGAAAAAAAATCCTTCAAAATTTCTCCCCAGTTGACAGTGTCTCACACCATGACACCAGCTCACGTGATTAAATTCTGTCTACTTGATTTATTTCAGCGTTGTGAAGCTTCCAGGGCCGAGCCTCACTGTTCATTTAGATATTGGGAATGGGAGAGCAGATGTCACTGTGTAAGCTTCATCCATCCACGTTTTGGTCATTTTTAAACCGATAGAATGAAGTCAGGATTTGAATTTCTCTCCATTTCTGCAATTTCTGAATACGTACGCAGCCAAAATGGTCTAAATTGACTCCTGAAATCTGCAGTTTCATAAATATATTTGAGATATAGGGACATGCTCTTAAATCTGTCTACATGTGTAGCAGGCCTCGTAGCAGGCCTGTCTCCATCCACTTCAAGGCTCCACAAGGACTTTCTACAACACAAGTTTTTTGGATTTTTTTTTTTCACATTCCATATTTGAATTGTCGTTGTGGAATTCTGTGCTGTTTAGTTTCATACAGAACATAATAAATCATAGCGAACATCATAATATTACACATGGATAGAAAGTCCGTTTTAGTTAGTCAAATATCAACATTCATGCTATCAGTGTTATTAAAGTTTCCTAAGGTTATGGTTCCCTCCCTAAAATGAGGATTAGTTCAATTTAACTCTTACTTCATCTCTTACAGTTCTCTCTCTGCTATTGCTCCCTACTTACAGTACAGTACAGCATGAGCCTGGAGAGCTACAGCTCTGTCAGGGTGGAGTCACATACTAAACATCAAAGATATGACAAAACCGTTATGTATTTTCTGTCATTTTAAATATCTAATCCCAAAAGATTCTTTAAAAAAATAATAACATACAAGCATGAAGTAAAATTCAAAGATCATGAATGTGTAGATGACTCAGTTTAGATTTTTTTTTTTTTTAAGTCAGAGAGAACCTTATAATTCATATCAGACAGACAACAAGCCTTTATCAAATGGGAGGGGGGGGGGGGGTCGGGGCTCTAAAACTTTTAAACTACGGGGTTCTTTGATATTACATATTTAATTTTATTAGTTCGAGCACTTTTTTTATACAC
>OMOV01043090.1:37561-49306 GCA_900312565.1 Beryx splendens | reverse complement strand
TTGTGGCCAAATCCCCTGGGTCAGTACATGATTCCTTCATTCTGAGGAACAGTGCTCTTTTTTCCAACTTGCGAGATGGCTAGTATGGAGATGGCTGGCTTTTAGGCTATTAGCCTTTTCCACTAACACCTCTAATTCCACTGGATCCAATTTCATTTTGCGTTTGCGCTGGTAATTCTCCAAACTCTCCACCATTTAAACACGCAAAACCCTCATTTAAATACTACTGCCTCCACCATGTTTGCACCCGCTGTCAAGCACGCAATTATTGTTAGTAGATCACCCGCAAAACGTACACCAACGAAACGCGCAATATCCTAGACTGCACACGCAATTTAGTACTCGATATTTGGGATCTTAGTAAATCAGGCCCTTAATCTCAAAGTGCTCTGTACTTGACACTAAATTGCTTTCCCCATCACATGAGAAATTATAAATCCTGCCTTCCCAGACACCATTGACTGTGCCTGGCAGTAGATATAGCCTACAGTCTTTTAGCAAATGTTAATGCTGTTTTATGGACAATGTAATGGTTGGATATTTGGCTAGTTATTGTAACAGTAGGAACCAACCATAGGAAATGCTAGTTAGCATAATGCTAGTCTGCTGACTCCTAGCTGTTTCTGTGTTGACAGGTTGTTACTAAGGTTTGTCCTATTGGCTGGAACAATCAAGCAATGTTTTTCTAACTTATTTATTACTAAGAATTTTGCACTCATTATCAGATGGAAGTAATTGTATTCCATGTATTAGTCACTCAGGTGTTACTCTCAGGTGTTACTAGGGAAACACCAGGATGCTGAGTGAAATATATATTTAGAAATAAATATTGTGTCTAAATGGCTAAGCCCTGAAATGAACAAAGAACATTACTAACTTCTAATCCTTGACAAGCGACCATGACAGTACAGTATACGTGGGACACTTCCCTTAGATGTTAAACACTTTGAATGGACTCTATGAAGGTAACCAATCTACTTTGTGTCATCCATTCAAATGTTTTAACCTTAAAACTCTCATACTAGAGGATAGGGGTGTCTGGTATACAATATACTACATCTGTAGCTGCTTGCAATACCACCTCATTATTGTCTATTGTAATTGTTCATCCACACTTAGAGTTCACATTTTTATTACGTTACTGATGAAATGTAATACATTTTAATAATTTCAATTTAGCTTCAAATAACAGTTTTAGTTTATTTTGGAGCTGAGTTGGAACTCAATCATGCAACTTAAAGAAATATGAAGCGTGTCTTAAAATAGAGACATTCCAGGATATGATCTGCATGAGCACAGTGCACTGTAAAAAAAATTAAATAAATTAAAATAATATTCAAAATCAAAGAGATGTGGTTTCATGATTAGTAGATTTGAGGAGAATGGATAGAGAAAATTTTAAGAAATATTTCAAAAGGGTGTTAGTTTTCAGATAGAGTTAACAATGACATAAGCTGCTATGTTATGCCATTTTTGACACAATACCTCTTTAGACTTATTTTGAAGGTCTTCAGCCTCCTTTTTCAGTCTAGCCTTCTCGTTCTCTAGGTCTGCGATAGCTTTGCGTAAATCGTCAGCCTCTTTGTTGCTGCTGAGTCTCTGGACTTCAAGTTTTTCCACTACAGTCATTTTCTCTTTGGTGGCTAATTCTGTTTCATGAAGACGGGCAGCAATTGAATCAGCTTGCTTCTTGAATTTTTTAGCATCCTCTTCAGCTTTGCTCTGGGCTTCACTAAGTTGAGAAACCCTTAGTTTGAGCTTTTCTGCTTCAGCTGTGATCTCCAATTGTCTTTTCCTCTCTGCTTCAAGTGACCTCTGGTAGCCCTCTGTTTCCTCTGCAAGACGCTGTTGCATTAGTTGCTTATCTTCCAGCAGCTTTTGGGCCTGTTCTTGAGCCAAGTCCTTCTGCCTTAGCAGCATCTCTGCCTCAGCTCTCAGTGTAGATGCCTCTTGTATGGCCTGCATTTTTTCTTTGAGCATTTTATCTGCGAGAGCTCTTTGCTGGTTGAGGTCAGCTTCAGCAATATGTCTCAAGCGTGCAGCCTCTTGGGCCTCCACACTAAGTCTAGCAGCATCTTCTGCAAGCTGTTTCATATTTTCAGCCTCTTCTGCAAGAAATTTTTGCGTGTTATCTTTATCTTTCTTGATGAGGCGCTGGTTTTCATCCTCAATTCTGAGTTTCAGTTTGAGAAGCTCCTCCATCTGAACCTTGACTTTGAATAGCTCCTCCTCCACCTGGGCCTTTTGTTTGACAGCATCACCGAACTCATCCTTCAAGCGCTGTAGCTCGTCATCCAGGAGAGACTTCTGGTTATCAGTTTCATCAAGCTGAAGTTTAACCTTTGTGAGCTCTTGCTCTACTTGGAATTTCTGTTTTAATGTTTGCTCTGCCAGTTTCTTGTGCTTTGCCATTTCAGCATCAGCTTGTTGCTTCTGTTTGAGTGCAGAGGCCTCTGCTTGTGCTCTTTTAGCAGCTTCAAATTCAGCGTCCTTCCTCAACCTCTCAGCATCCTCCTGAGCTTTGGCTTGGTTTGCAGCTTCTTGTTCAGCAGCTGATTTTTGGCGTTCTGCTTCCTCGGCTTGTTGACGGAAGAGAGATGCCTCCCTTTCTGCCTTCTCCTTAGCAGCTTCTGCCTCTTTAGCAAGCTTCTTGGCTTTCTCATACTCTTCTTTGAGCTTTTTCTGCATGAGGTTATCTTCCTTCTGTTGGACGAGAACACTTTGGACTTGCTGCTCAGCTGCACTGCATTTCAGAGCTGCTTGTTGAGCTGCAAGAATCTGTTTTTCTGCTTCTCTGTCAGCGTCATCTTTCTGCTTTCTGGCTTCTTCGGCTTTCTTTTTCAGACGCTCAACCTCTTCTTGTGCTGCCTTGCGTTGTCTGGCTGCTTCTTCTTCTGCAGCAGCAATCTTCTTTACCTTTTCCTCTGCTTCTCTCCTCCTTCTCTCCTCCTCAAGGGCAAGCTTTCTTAGTTTCTCTGCCTCCTCCTCTGCTTGGAGTTTACTTTGTTGAGTTTCTTCTGCAATGTTTTTCAGTTTGTTCAGTTCTAGCTCCAAATCAAGCTTTCCAGATGAAGCCTTTTCAAAGTTGAGCTTAAGAATTCTGATTTCTTCTTCAACAATCCGCCTCTGTTTGAGAGTGTCATCCACAATTGCCTTTTGTCTTTCCATTTCAACCTCAGATGATTTTTTGAGTTGGACTATCTTTTCCTCAATGTGTTGCTTGTGCTGGTTGGCTTGGTCCTCAAGAGCTTTCCTCTGGTAAGCCTCATCCTCAGCGTGCCGCCTGAGTCTCTCATTTTCAGCCTCTTTCTCTTTCAGGGCAATTTCAGCCTCTGTTTTTTGGCGGGTGGCCTCATTGATTGCAGCCAGCTTTTCTTTGAGAATCCTTTCAGCCTCTGCTCTCTGGCGAGCTGCCTCTTCCTCAGCAACTTGTCTCTGACGCTTGGCCTCCTCAGCAATGGCTCTAAGCTTGCCTGCCTCCTCTGCTAGGTCCCTCATTTTGGCTACTTCAGTCTCAAGGAGTTGTTTGCTCTTCTCTGTGTTAGACATGGTCTCCTTTTCTGCCTTGAACTTCAATTCAAGAAGTATATCCATTTCACTCCTCACTTTGGCCAGTTCATCCTCCAGTTGTTTCCTTTGTTGTTCAGCTGCACTGACTTCATTCTTCAGGCGGTAAAGTTCATCATCAAGGAGGGATCTCTGCTGTTCTGCATGGTCAAACTCGGCCCTTAGACGAATAAGCTCCTGTTCTGCAGTGAGTTTCTGCTGAGCTGTGCCCTCAGCCATCTTCCTCTGCCTCTCAAGTTCTTTCTCCGCCATCTCCTTCTGCTTCAGGGCTGACTCTTCAGCTTTGGCTCTCTTTCTAGCCTCACGCTCAGCATCCTCCTTTTGTTTCTCAGCTTCCTCTTGGGCAAGGCTCTTTTTGTGGGCTTCTTCCTCAGCCTGGAGTCTTAGACGAAGGGCCTCATTGGCTTTTTGCCTCCATTTTTCAAGTTCTCTTTCTGCCTCCTCTCTGGCATTTTCTGCATCCCCCTGTTGCTTCTTGAGACGTTCTGCTTCTTGTTGCAGCTGCAGGACAGTGCCATGCTCTTGTTTGAGTGATTCTTCCAACTTTGAGGTCTTTTCCACGTAGGACATGCGTTTGCTCTGGAGCTCAGCAGCAGCACTCTTCTGGGCTGCAACTTGAGCAACCTTGATTTGTCTCTCCTTCTCTACCTCTGCTTGCTTCATTTGCCTTTCTGCCTCCTCTGCTTGCATCTTGAGCTTATCAAGGTCTTCAAGGGCTTTTTGCTTTTGCCTAGAAGCTTCCATCTCTGCCTCAGCTTTCAATTTGAGTTCCTCCTCTGCTTTGCGCTTTTTCTGGGTCTCCTCATTGACTTGTTTGCGGAGCTTCTCAGCCTCTTCTTGGGCAATTTTTCTAAGTTTTTCAGCTTCAGCTGCTCTGTCACGAAGTTGCTTGAGCTCAGATTCTGCTGTAGACTTTTGTTTTACAGTTGTCTCAAGTTGGATCCTGATTAGGTGGATTTCCTCCTCGATCTTGACCCGGCTTTGGAGAGCGTCTTCGACCTGTTGACTTTTGTCCTTGATCTGTTGCTCTGAGAGGTTTTTGAGCTCGTGCAGTTCCTGCTGGATGTTGTGCTTCTGCTTTTCTGCATCTACAGCGACAATTTCTCTCCTGCTTACTTCTTCCTGCATTCTGAGCTTCAGCTCTCGTGCCTCTTTCTCTGCCTTGGCAATGGCCTTGGCGTGAGCTTCAGCTAACTGCTTCTGTTTGTCTAACTCAGCCTGCATCTCGGCCATTTTTTTCTGCTCTTCCACTTTGAGTTTCTCAGCAGCTTTCTGCATTAGTGGAAGCAAATGGTAAAGAAAGGATTAAAATTAAGCATGACAGGTTAAATGTTAGGTAACACTTTACATTAACCAGCTCAAAAGAGTGTGGATTCAAACTGTAATTACTATGGTAATCACAGCCTAATCACACTGGAATGAGAGCAACTTAATGTATTGTATTACCTACTCATTGTTAAATGTTAAAAGTTAGCTCAAAGATCAAGTCAAATTAGATGCATATTCATTAAGATGATGTTAAATTCACGATGCAGTTAAAGTAATTCATTCATGACAAGACAATTCAGTTCAAGAAAAAATGGATAATGGTGATGGATCAATTAATGTATGGAAACAAAAGATCACTTCACAACACAGCAAGAAAATCATATGGCATGCAACTGTAGCTTTTGTTGCACTGTCTTTCAAATTTGCATAGTGATGCTGTAAAATATCATATCCATTCATTAACAAATATTGATATCATATTACATCATAATCTAAATATTGCTTCATTATTAATCTAATTGTTTCCTAGTAATTTAGCTGAACTTTGTTTTGTGAAGGTTATTAGGCATTTGTGGCATTAGGAATATTCCTATTCACACTGGTGTAATAGAATATCCCACATTTTATTTCATATAATTACTATAAAAATCTTTTATGCAAATGCCATGTCAAATGTGTTATTACTAGCGTAATTACAACATCATTGTACAAAGAAGAACTTAATGTTCAAAAGATATTTCTTTGAGGTAGGCTTCTGTTGAACCATTTCAAGAAGTCAATCTTGGTTTCATTAGATGATAATTTAGACTGTCCTTCTGCACAGTTTGGGAAAAATATGTTGGCACAGTTAATTCTGCTAAAATAAATTCAAAATGTTCTTATGTTAGAATATCTATTCACACCACTAGCTTCACAAACATTTTTCATCTCAGTCCATGCATTGGGGGTTCTTTAAATCACTATTCTCCACAAAACGGGGTTGAAAGGAAACGCAATTTCAGAGGGATGATATGATTGCCATTGTAAGTTAAGAAGCCAGTTATGATGCCATTATAAGTAGATGCCATTATAGAGCAGGTTAACAAGGGTGAAACAGCCCATAAGCAGTAGTAATAGTTAGAAACTTTGTGGATAGTAAAGGTAATTCTATAAATGTCTGCAGTGAAAAAAGCAAGACAATAAATAAGGCATGGAAGTGCAAATCAAGTAAATACAAAAATGCAATACAGTTAGAGAGAGAAACAGATGCGAGGGTGATAGACAGAATGGAGGATAAAGATACCTGAAGCACTGTGAATAATTTACCTCTTTAATGCCCAAACAAGTTAAGCATTCATCATGACAAAGCACTGGCAAGCAGTTAAGAGAAGCAAAGAAACAAACAAAACATTAGGGTTAGGAAATAATGCTTTAAAGAATAGATTTTTTTAAGAAGACTTTAAACTTGTGTTAATTTGAAAAAGGAGTGTTGAAGACCATGACAACCAGGCTGAAGCATACAGTGAGAACAAGATTGCAATCTCAGAATACAAAGTGGCCAGTGGGAAAAGAAAAGGAAAAGAAAACATAGTGAAAGAAAGACCCCCTTATTCTAAATCTACAATGGCACATCACACAAAATGAATGGAGATGGAGTAGGCAATATGAACATATGTTTAAGTGAAACTAGTTTTAGACCGACGTTGGGGGGGGGGCTCTCTAACTTCAGACTCGATATTCTCCATACTCCATTTCACTCATGTATTCACGTCAAAGTCAATGCACTCAAAACTCATGCATCATCTTTGTTTGCAATTATGTTTCTGGTTATTGTTTTTATTACAAATCATAAAATACTGGATTCATATTATCATTATATAGAGCATATCAAAAGTATTTTATAAGTGTCCAGTAATATGTGCTGCTCTTGCTTATGGCTCAGCTACAGCATGCCAATGTTTCTTGCTTTTATGTCAATGCAAAGGAACAAATTGTCACCAGTACATTAATATTGTGTGGGTGTGTGTGTGTGTGTGTGTGTGACTGGAAGAGACAGAAGTGAGTGCGTGCGTGCATGCGTTTGGTGGTCGGCCGGTGTATTGGTTTGTTGGTTGAATGGTTGATTATTTGGTTAATGTTAGAATTTAGTTTGTTTCAGAGCTCCAGTTAGTTGTCACGCACCTCCTCATCCTCCAGGCGGCGCTGAGTGTCTGTGATGAACTTAATATACTGGCTGGTCAGAGTCATTAGCTCACTGTACCGGGTCCGCAGTGTCACATACTGGTATGGGAATAAAAACAAAAAAAACACAGCAAAATGTTTGTTAACTTTTTTGTCTGTGCCTATCTTCCTCACAATGACACCAGTTAATGCTGAAGATCTCCTTTATCATGATCTTTCACATTTTCTGGATGGTGTATCCAATGTGGCTTCTAAGAAACAGACCTCCTGAATGATGTTGTCAGAAGCTGAATCCATTTTGGTTTTCTTCAGAGGAGAAGTAAGAGGTTCGACTTGAGCTTTGTAGGCAACCAACTGGAGTTCATAATCCTATCAAAACAAGGACAAGAATCTCAGTTACACCAAAGCATTTTCTCTGAATTCTGAATTCTCTGAATTACAATATTCACAGTACGATATGCAATGTTGCTTCATGCTCACCTTGATAGTGTCGATGTATGCCTTAGCATATTTTTGACACTCATCAACTTTGTCCTTGTTCTTCTCAATCTCTTCCAGAAGTTTCTGTTTTGAAAAAAGGGTTTGATTTGTGGGTTCAGCTCAATAGTTTAATGTGAAATTGAGAAAATAAAGTAGTGATATACTGTATAAACACCACAGTAATATACCTTTTCCTGGGCCAGTTGCTCCTTCAGAGTTTTGCTGTCACTGATGGGCACAGCCTGAATCTTCTCCTGCCTCTGCTTGGCATCGGCGATCCAGCGGATCAGCCAGTCGTAGCTCTCGCGGTAGTAGCCTAGCTGGCGTCCGAGCTGATCTAGCTCCCTCTGGCGAAGGTCGATCTGGGTGAACACGACCTTCCAGCGGTCCTGGAGGCTCGACAGCAGCTGCCGGTAGTGGTCCAGCTCAGCATCACGCTCGCTGTGCACGCGAGACATCTTGTCACTCACTGCGGAAGCCTTCTTCAGCTCTGCCTCCAGGGAATCAAACACCGGCTGTTCACCCTCGGCTTCAGCTCGCATTTTCTAGAGGTAAAAAAAAGAAGAAAGGGCAGTCTGCAGTGAGAAAACAGACTTCAAGATGAAACATGTAATTTGGTACAAATTTATAAACCCACACAATTCCACGAAACTAACTGATGATGCAAAAGGGAGAGAGAGAAATTGACTCTTGGATGTCATGGATACCTTGATATTAAAAAAGTTAAACCAAGGAATGTAATTGCCTAGTGTTATTCACCTTCAGCTGTGCTCGGTAAGTCTCCACTTCCTTGACATCACTGGGCACAGTGTGAACCTCACGCAGATTGTCCTCGTAGTTCTTGAGAACTCCCTCGGCCCCCTGTGTGTTACGGATGACCATATCCACAGTCTTAAGCCTGGGGTGAGGAAAAGTAAAGGAGCAAGGAGAGAGTGGCGTAGGAGAATTAGAAAAAAACATAACGCATTTTCTCTGAACTACTAAGAGTATTTGGCTGGGAGGAATGGGAACTCACTTCTCCAGATAAACGGAGGAGAGCATGTAGGCATGATCCATCTTCTGCACAGTGAGTTCGAGCTCGGACCGCAGGACAGGAGCCGAGGCGGACTGTTGAGGGGAGGCCAAGACCTCTTGTGTCTTCACAGACACCTTGTCAAGGTCCTTCTTGATGCCCTCGAGTTCCGTCTGGACTTTCTGTGGAATGGAGGAAGAGATAAAGAGGTGAAATTAGCTTGAGTCAAAGTCTCTGGTACTGTCATGGCTCCACATGCAAATTCAAGACCTTGAAAATACTGCTCGAAACCTTTGCTGTATTTCCTCTCTTCTTACTCCATTTCTCTGCCCAATGATTTAGGAGAGGAAGAGCATGAAATTGATAATGGCCAATTTGCAGGTAAGCTAACAGTAGGAAGCAGAAGTAAGCTAACGTTGAAATTATGCAATTAGAACCGTAGAACTGGAATAAAGATGTATATTAGCTGAAAAATGCGGTTTCTGTTTTGTGCCATAAACCAATCTCCCTCTGGACTGTAAATGAATCCAGCAGAATCCCTGCCAAGTCTGACCTAATGGCACACATTGTAAAATGCATTGCAGATGCTGGTAGAGCCAATCTCCATGGCGACAGTATTTATACTAATGTCTCAAAATTAATGTGGCATTGATTTATTGATGTTAAGATGCTACACATACCACTGTTAACATGAGCACAGTACCTTCTGCTCTGTGGTCTTCTGAGCACATGCTTTCAGAGCCTCCTTGTCCACAGATTTGCGTATACGAGCCACAGTCCGAGCCTCACAGTCCTCTATACGTAGACGCAGGTCCTTGACCTCAGAGATGTAGGTCTTACACACAGACTCATTGTGTTCACCTGTGTAGTAGCACGGGTTATAGTTTAGATGGATTAGATAAACAAAATAATAAAATAAAAAATATTGACCCTAATGGTGTGGCTGAGGGATCGATGTAACCTTGATGAACTGGTGGACTGAAGTGTCAAGAATGTAGAAATTATTAAATGTAGACATGTAGAAATTATGAAATAGAATAGATGGAACAATATTGCACACACACCTTGGATAACAGCTTTGTGGTATGTCATGTTTATGATTTGGTATTGTGGATGTGTGGCTAAGTCATGTCCATGTCCTTTATCAATATTCTATTCATTCTCAAACCACTGCAGTCTATTGCAACAGCTATCACATATTTTTAAGTGCACTTCTAAGTGCCATCTTACATGCATGACAAAATGCATAACACAGCTTAATTAATAACCCGCATAATATGTGTTTACTCAGCGCTGTGTTACAATATAAAACTGTTAACCCTTTTGGGAACCAAAAAAACATGCAGTCACTCAGAACTCTATGAACTATAAAGAGCATAACATTCAATGTGAACTCTGTCAGCTGCTACAGGCAGAGTGATGAAAAACATGTTCATTTTTGAACATCTCATCCAAGGCACAAAAGCACGGCCATACAGTAGTTTGGTGAGCTGTAGCTTTGTTGGCTTCACTTAGCTTTACATCACTCACCTTTGAGTTTTAAAACCATTTGTCCTGAAAGGTGAATTGACAGTTATCTAAAGTTGCTACACACCTATATTCCCTAACACAAGCAATCAAAGGTTCATTTGTTGTGTTGAGAAAAGATTGCTGGCTGTCCTCCGTCAAAGTTCTACTGACTTAATACAACACAACTCTTTCTGAAGAAGCTCACCTTTCTCCATGGAGCGGAGCAGGTTGTCAAAATGCTGGGTTGCGTTGTTGTAGTCTCCCTCGATCTGCATGCGGTCATCAGGGCCAAAGAGCTGGGAATCCTGGCTGTCGCGCATGTAGTCCTGGTAGTGGAGCTCCAGGTTCCTCATCATCAGCCTGTATTCCTCTGACTTCATTGTCTTAAACTACACAGGAGGGAAAGGAATGGGTGCAGGGTTGGGGTGGGGGGTCATTCAGTGCAATTCTACTTCATATTCTGTATTATCAATTTTCACTTTTTATGTGGGCTCCCATTACAGTCTCAAATATAAAGTAGAATCAAAGCACAAAGAAATCCCTTAACATTTACTTGTTGATTTTATAAACTTTGGTGCACACTGTTACATGCAATAAATTATCCTGTGGTAATTGGATTTGGAAGATTCCAAAGACTCTCTAATGTAATAAAACTTTGCATGGCTGACTAAAAATAACTTATTTCAGGACCTTATCTTACTAACAAAACTGCAGACTTATACTTGGCTCTTGGTCATTCAAGGGAACACTGTTTTATAAGCACTGTATGTTTGCTTCTAAAGAGATTTAACACAATATATAGCCAACAACACCCAAGTGCAACCCAAATATATCATAGCTCTTAATAACATTCTCTACAGAGCAATGCTAAAACCAACCATGGTGATGTTCCAGGAGCGTATCTGTGTGATGTCCCTCATCAGGTACTGCCAGGACAGCAGGCTCTTCATGTCTATGTGCAGCCTCTGCCACATGACCATCATCTGCTGATAACCTGCATCCAGGCTAGGGTAAGAGAGGACAGAGACAGAGGAGGAATAAGTCAGCATTTTTACCACACCATACAATTTATCAGAGATTAGATAAGTTGAAACAGTGGCTATGTTTACATACACAGAAAATTGCCTTCTTAAACCGTTTACTACATGTAGCATTTTGTTTCTCAAAATTAAGTCCACTTTTCCCATGAACTCTGTTGCGTCTTGGTGCAAAGAAGATGTTGCTACTTGCCCCTGTAAACCCCCCCACTGGCACAGCTCGATGTGTTTTTTTGAAGAGCAAGAAGAAGAACTAGAGCCAACAACAGCCCTTGATAATAATAGTCAATATGCATTCAGATGTGGTAAGCTAATGTGAAACTATGCAGCTCGAGCAGCAGGGCTGAAATAAAGTTATGATATTAAACATATTACTGCAGCATGCACACATCTTCTGTGGTTCATTATAGTAAAAAGTAGTTCAAAGGTTCATCTAAACAGCTTAATCTGAATAAGACTTTACCCAGAGTGTGGCCAATAGCTGGGTTACTCTGTGCATGTAAACAAGGCTAGTTATTTCACTCTACTGGGTTCTCACCTGGACACACTGTCCATGGCCTCCTTGTTGACTGGAGGCACGAGGAAGCAGACAGAGGGCACCACCGCCTCGTTGCCAGAGTGGTTCAGGACCTTCCACTTGAAAGGCTGGGAGTTGTTGAGCAGCGCACACTCATCTCCTTTATGGACAGTGATATGAAACAGAACACAGGA
>OMOV01043090.1:26085-37541 GCA_900312565.1 Beryx splendens | reverse complement strand
GAGGCGGTGGTGCCCTCTGTCTGCTTCCTCGGCCTCCTTGTTGACTGGAGGCACGAGGAAGCAGACAGAGGGCACCACCGCCTCGTTGCCAGAGTGGTTCAGGACCTTCCACTTGAAAGGCTGGGAGTTGTTGAGCAGCGCACACTCATCTCCTTTATGGACAGTGATCTGAAACAGAATCCAGGGTTGAGAGGTGTCTGCATTATAAGCAGGTAGGTATATAGCTACATGAGTGATAAACTGAGGCTCTGCCAAGACTGTGACCACTCCTTGGGCTGTGGATGATTTTAGACCTCTATAGACTGGCAAGCATTCTAACCTCCATCTGCTTGAAGTCACAGACAGCCTGAATGGGCAGTTTGCCCTTGATAGAGGTGGTGGGGTTGCGCGGTTTCAGCTGGATGATGGATCTGGCTCTCTTGTTTAGGCTGGTCAAATCAGTCTTGAATTCATTCAGCTGTTCCTTCTCCTCCTGTTGAAAACAAATCAAACCAAATCAGATTGGAATTAAGGAAATCTGGTTTCCTCATGGTACACATTAGGAAAATGTCCTAGGACAATTGTCTAAGTTTTTTATCAACAGCATCTTCTTCTACTACTACTTTTTTGTAATAACATAACACTGCTTAATTCTAACACAAACGTGTCAGTATATTTGATCATGAGCACATAAATCCAGATATATATAATGTAGGCAGTCATCACACACCACAGCATCCTGCAGCAGATCCTCCAGGCGTGTGGCTGTGGTGGAGCGATCACAGCTGTACTTCTTTTTCATGTTCTCCTGCATCTTCTTCATCTTCTCCTGAGCCTCTTTCACATCAGCGAAGAACTGCAAGGCAAACACATCACATGAGGGCCAGAGAAACAGAGGTACAGGTTTGCTTGTATGACTATCCCAATATTGTTATTGAAACCACTTTCTTTACATTAAGGTTAATGTTGCATACCTGGTAGTAGGCTGTGTTTTCTTTGAGATGAGCCTCAATGCAGCAGCACAGTTGCAGGATCCAGCTCCACTGAGTCTGCAGGGCGGCTGTGAAGGCCTGGCAGAGACAAGGAAGACATCATGATTGTGGGTTAGATAAGAAGTTAAAGCTGCACTAAGCGACTTTGCATGTTGGTGGTTCCAAATGGCAGCGAGAGGTACTGTAACTGATTGAAGACAGTTTGATCCTCAATACATAAAAATCATCCATGCATCACACTCAACCAACCTGCCCGGTCTGTGGTGCTTCATACCAAAGGAACAAGAGAGACAAAAGATTGAACGCTCGTTCACTGCTGTTTAGGAGACACTTTGCATTTTGCTCTTATAGGTTTCGTATCATCACTTTCTTTGTGCGGAGAGCTTGCCAGTGACCATAACTGACATCAGAATTTAATTTATGTAAACAGAGCAAACCTATGTCTTCTAAATAAGGGCAGACGGTATGCTCTTGTCTATTACAGTCCCACTTTGTGATTTAGGCTGATAAGACTAATATTTTTGCATATAAATCTTCCCTAGTGCAGCATTAAAACAGACACTGACTGCACATGAATATCACCAGGCGATAGCTTGACATTCAAACATGTCAGCATTAATACGGTCGTGCTCCTATGGCTTTTATTTTATTTTAAACATTTAAAGGTTGAATCAAGCACATAGGAGCTGTATTACTGTGTGTGGACACTTCCTTCTAATGTTCAGAGCCAGTTTTGTAGGAATGAGCATATTTACTCTTCAAATGTATTCACCTCAATTGTCTTCTTGCCAGGATGTCCCTCCTTGACAAGTTTGTCACCCGTGGCCTGGATGTTATTGACCTTCTTCTCCCTCAGCTCCAGTTCTCGCATGAGACCCTGAAGAATCAAGATGCGACAGTTAATGATAACCCTGAGAAAAAATTCATGTACATTCATTCATTCATTCATTCATCGGAGTGAATCTTGAGACCACGGAGTTAGAGGTCTTATTCTATTCCTGGGACACACCGAGTAGTTGTCTTTCTTAGCAGTCATGTTGGTATTCCTGTCACTCCAGTCAAAGTTGACCTCCTCCTCTTCTTTGTCATTCAGCCACATCAGTTCCTTAGTGGCAGCGCTGACGAAGCCATGGAGTGAATCCAAGTTCCTCAAGCGGGACTTGGAAGAGTTCTGGGAGAAAAATTTAAATAATAATTGTTAATAAAAAATAAGCACTCAGTTAACGACAACCATAATTAAAAGCTTCTACGCACACAAATACGTTAGTTTACAGAGAATTTGAAGTCATACAAAAATATAAATATAATACTAAAATGATATCAAAAGGTAAACAATATATCATTTGTATATTTACCAGTAGTTTGGCATACTGAAGGTCCAGTTTACCCAGGTATTCTCTGTATGTGCCCTTGCTGACGGGAGATAGCTGGCCCTGAAGAACACCAAAGAAACAGCAGAGACATTAAAATGTTATTCAAAAGCATTGCAGTACTCAGATCAGCTTCATTCCATTAAAAATCAAAGAATAAGAATCAAAGCAAAGGGGTCTCTAGTTCTAAGATGCTTTTCAGTGGACCCAGTAGCGGTTTGGTCCTACCTCGTCAGCCTTGGCCCGTTCGATCTTGGCTCGGAAGTCCTCCACGCTCTGGTGCAGGCCTCTGTGGCTGCCCAGGTGGGACTCCACAGAGGGCAGATCGGAGCCCCACTCGGCTTCATCGATGCGATGCTGGTTCTCCTCCACCCAAGCCAGCAGGTCTTGGGCGTAGCGCATGGTCACCTCATCCAGTTCGGGCCGCGCCTTCATGGTAGACTGCTGGGTGGTCTGGGTCTTGGTAATCTGGGTAGTGGTCACACTAGACTTCAGGCGGAGGTTGTAATCGCTGCGCAGGTTCACCAGGCGCTCATGGAGGCGGTAAACCCTGTGGGGATGAAGAACATGAGTGTTGTTTGTTCTACTCAGATTGAAAGGCCCCGTTTCATTTTCAGTTCAGTTCATACATATTTACATTTTTTTTTCAAAATGCTTGCAGTGTACTGGGTGTATGAAAAAGACTAATGGAGGTCCCTGAATGATTGAATGAGTCACATTTGGTAAATCAAGGTTAATTTGACATAACCTTGCTAATTTGTCAGTAAATGTAGGTCCCATGCCAGGAACAGTGGTGTTTTGTTTTGTTTTTTGGCTGACTTCTTCTTCTTCTTCTTCTTCTTCTTCTTCTTCTTCTTCTTCTTCTTCTTCTTCTTCTTCTTCTTCTTCTTCTGCTTCTTCTTCTTTATGATTCGTTTAAGAGAGTTAAACTTTTTACAGCTGAGCAATATCTCTAAAATTAAATAATTAAATAATTTCTTTCTTTCAGTTACCTGGAAAAGGTCATCCATGATGTTATTTCTTGTAGAATAGACTACTGTAACTCAATATATTGTGGCATGAGCCATAAAACCCTTTCTTCGCTGCAATTGATTCAAAATGCAGCAGTAAGGCTTCATATTTCTCCTCTTCTAGCATCCCTTCACTGGCTTATAATGTCACCTACAGAACTGATTTCAAAATGTCGCTGGCTGTTGATAAAGCTCTCCATTGTCTTGCACCTCAGCACATTCTTGAACTTTTGTGACTTTACAACACCCTTAGGTCCCTTAGGTCTTATAATCAGGTCCCTCTAGGGTAAGCATAAAGGCTGATTGTGCTTTTGCTATTGTAGTCCCAGACTGTTGAAGAACTTTCACAAAAGTGTTAGGTTAGCAGAATCCATTGCTGGTTTTAAAGATCAAAGATCCACTTTTACTTTATGGCCTTTCAGTGTGACTGAGGTGTTTGGTTTGTGTATTGTGCTTGATTCTTTTTTGTCTGTTTAACTTGTGTATTGTTCTTTCATGGGGTTTTTTAACCTTGTGAATTGTTTCGTAACAAAGTGTTTGGTGTTTAAAGTTGACTTGAATGTAACAGCTAGCACCCACCTGCGGTACATCTGCTCAGCCTGCAGGTGGCGCCCATCCTTCAGCAGCTGTACATCATTGAAGAGCAGGCGGATCATGCCATCTGCCTTGTCGAACTCCCTCTCCACCTCTGCTGTGTGCTGAGCCGGTTTCCCTGCGTTCAGCAGACGAATGTCCTGAAGGGATGACAACAAATAAAGATATACATTTTCATTTTCTCTTCAGCTGTCACCCAAATTGCAAAGGTAGTGACAGTGATTGACAGATAACTATAGATCACTCTCCACCTGAGGGATTCTGGAGATTTATGGGATTTTTTTCTTTGGCACTTCAGACTAGATACATGGTACAACATGCTCTGAGACTCTTAAGAATTTCTGATTGGAAGGATGTAAGTAAGTACATAAGTGAGTAAATTAAGTATGACCAAAAGTCTGAGCTTTTGGATGGGAATTAGACCATATGACTGCTATGAGTCACTTCAAAAGCATCCTATCCTGTTGGCCAAGCAGATTTACTTATTTCTGAGAATCCTTTATTTAATAAAGTATCCAACTAAATGACTGCTAATTCAAAACTTGTTGTGATCGTAAATCACAGCTGAATTCATAGAAATAATGTGGCCTGACAAATGATGTGTGATCATCTTTTTGTTTCTTAGCAGCTTTGTGAACACAGACCCAAGTATTAGTCTCTTCCAGTGTTAGATCTGTATAGGACTCACTGTCTGCAGCAGGGTCTCCAGCTGGTTCAGCTGCTCCTCACACAACCCAGACTCCATCTGGACTTTACTGACGATCCTCTGGAGCCTCTCAAGTCTGGATTAGAATAGATTAAATAAAACTTTAATAAT
The DNA here is from genome assembly GCA_900312565.1 of Beryx splendens. Taxonomy (NCBI): domain Eukaryota; kingdom Metazoa; phylum Chordata; class Actinopteri; order Beryciformes; family Berycidae; genus Beryx; species Beryx splendens. The sequence goes on along the minus strand of OMOV01043090.1, from coordinate 32,779 downwards.
CCCTGTGGGGAAACTGGATCATTGCAACAGCAAAGAATAGGCTATACATAGAAAAAGAGGGTATCAAAGATTTACATGATAAATAATTATACAGGAGAGCATAATGAGAAATAGAAAACCCTACAGATAACAGCATATATGTAGCATTGACTCCCAGTATAATTAGATTTAGAGCAGATGTACAAGTGTGGATTGTGGATCATTAGCTGTTCACACCATCAAGTATACAATAACAGAACATATGTAGGTGTTAATAAAACATATTTAGATGATATTGTTTTGTTTGGGGGAAGAAAAGATTAGTAAGATATAATATAATAGAGGGATTTTGACAGTATGATTATAAATTGTAACAACATGCATCAATTTAATTTAATTTAATTTAATAAGGTTTGAAATTCAATATATGTGAATGTCAAACATATACTGACGGGAACATGCCAGCTAAAATCAGAACTCCCCTGTCCCGCAATGCCAACCCCCACCGCTTCATTCCCAGGACACAAAACTTGCCGTACACAACCACACTGCATTAAGACAAATAGAATCTGAAGCTCACAACACAAGTCACTCAAAACACTTACGACTGCCTGCGATGGAGCAAGTACTCTAATCTACAAGGGTCAGTCACAAATGCCATGGCTTAACTCCTCTATACAATTCCAGCTATGAGAAACTCTGCTCCTCTCACAGTCCCATTGTATCTTAGTAGTATTCTCTGTCAAGTGGCGGTGCAGACGAATGTCTCCGCTTTGTGAGGAAGACGTCCATCCTGCTTGTTCAGCCATTCCACATCTCAGAGCCATGAACAAGTCTCTCAGACTGGCAGACAACCTCGTGACATAGGCCAGCCCATTCCCAGGCAGGCATGACACACCAGCACCACTCCAAATACGCAGGACACTGACAATGTCCCAACATCCTACTTCATGAGAGAGCTAATAATATCTTCCTACCTGATCCAATTAGGAAAATACATTTTGATAGAACATGTCTCTCATTTTCAAACCATTTGTGAACAAAGACAGTCTTTCTTCTTGCATCTCATAACTTAGGTGGGAAATGATGCAAGAAGTCTGCAACAACAAATCACGATATGGCAGTAATAAAATTACAATGCATTATAAGCTAGCAGTATGCTTTTATTTGCTTGTATTTTCACACATTAGACAACAGTCTAAATCAACCAAAGTAAGGAAATCGTACATCCACCACTTCACTCACCTTTCAAACTCTATCCTGAGCAGCCGTTCTCTCTCTAGGATGGCTACATGCAGTCGACCCCATTCCTTCTCTACATCAATGGGGTGGTAGCCTGGAGGGACCTTCACCTGACCAGCATGCACTGCACTCTGTTGGTAGGGGGGAGTCCAATGCATAAGTCATCACAGAACAGAATAGACTAGAATAGAATAGAATAGAAAATTTGGATCAGCTTGCCTCGAAGGACTGGTAGATGTGTTTGGAGCGGTTCTTGTCAGACTCTTTCGCCGGCAGCTCTGTCTCCTTGAACTTCAAGAACTGACGCCACAGGAGCTAAAGAAAAAAACAATACACACCATGAGCATTTCAACTGACTCAACTGCCTAACTTCATTTGTTTTATCTTTATAACAATTTATATCTATTTTTTTTCCAAGACATATTTTCTAGATTTATTCATTTCAACTTCTAACTTAATATATTTAGTCTTAATATATTGTTCTTGTCTGGAAAAGTATGAGCGTAGAATGTAATGTACACACAATGAAAGCTTGTATTTACTCATGAATGAAACCATCATTATGTGGCTTCTTGGGCAAGTGTTATGTAACTAACATCACCACAAGTGCTTAAAAGAACTTGAATGACCAATTTCCTGAATAGGATTACATTATGCTGACACATCATGTTATGGTATTTTTAAACGGCCTACATAAGGTGTTATCCTCCACAGTACTTAATAAACCTTGTTTCTATGCATTCACATGACCAATGCAAACTGAGTTGAACCTTGCAAGTCGAATAACTTGATTGTCTCTATTACTGAAGCGAAATGTGATGTGCTTGAGTTCTAACCGGGCTTAACTTTGTTATCTGAAATAGTGTTAAAAATTGAAGCACGCCCAAGAAACTGCTGCTTTTGGTAGGTAATGCTTTTGTCTTCAAAGAGAATTAGGAAAAAAACTGAAGTCACGCTATGTTTTTGTTCTGTAGCTCCAGTGGGGAGTGGCAGAGTGGAGAGTCTGTTGAGGATTTGGTTTAACAATGTCTGCCTTTAGGCTGCGTTTTCCCAGCACCAGCACTGCTCCACCTACAATAGATGTCTGTGAACACAAATCCTTCTATTTGCTCATAGCCAGACATTATGTACTGTAACTGTTTTCTTTAATCTATCAACCAGTGGCCACTGATTCTTCATTTTCACGACCAAATACTTCTATTGAGACATGCATACTGTCTTCATGCTCTTCTTTTAATGACAAAACATAATGAAAAACAGTTTTCTCTTAGAAGGCATTGAGAGAGACACTGATTTTCATAACTTTAGTGCCCTCGTTAGTGCACACACACGCAAGGATAAACCCCGGTAGTCTTTCCAGCCTACAGTCATATCAGCATATCCTCTCACCTCTATCTCCTCATAGCTGGCGGGGAACTTCCTCTCCTCGAAGATGACAACATGGTGGCGGATCCACTGGAGCAGAAGAGTTATCAGCTCGTAGTACTCCTGCCAGCGCAGCTCCAGCTCCTGAAGCAAGCACAGCAGAAATGAGATAGCCGGGGGTTTAACAACAACGGACAGGAGGGCTCTTCTTCTCCCATGTCTCCATGTTCAATAACTCACACACCACTCTAAACTCAATTAAGCACCAACAACCATGGTCTTGTGTGATTGGACACGGAAGCAGAGAGAGGAGAGGGGTGAATGAAGGGGGCATTAGCAGGGGAGAAGGTGAGAGAAAGTGCGAGGGAGGAAGACAATGAGAGGGAGAGAGAGACAGAGAGAGAGAAAGAGAAAGGCCTTGCCCTTGTCCTCCCAAGGAGAAAAATCCTGAAGGGCTAATTTAAAATTAGGACTTGGATTTAGGGTTAGGATTATAATTAGGTTCAGGTTAGGGTAAGGGTTAAGGTTAGTCTAAGGTTTGGACCAGTGATGCATTAGCATTAGTCTAATGAGTGAGACTACATATTCTTCTGCATGTTCTTGTGCTAACAGACGCTGTGTGATAACAAGCGTTTCCCTCTGGCCTATGCAGTGTAGACAAACACCACAGGCTGCCAATTACCTGTGATACTTGGTATCACAGGACTTCTACTGCTCTTTGAACCTCTGGTCGCATTGGAAAGCACTGTCCACAAAAGCTCATTTATACGCCCGGTCACAAGCCTGGTCCGTTCTGGCTGTGCGCCAACCAAGAATCATGGGATGAAACATATTCCACTCACATTAGCTGTGATGCCGTCGTGTGCATCAGGAACACGAGGCATGGCATCGTACAGGGATGATACGTAAGTGATGATGGATTTCTCATCGGGGTGTGGAACGTCAACATCTGGAAGGACAAGATGAAATCATGTCATCACAAATCAAAAATGATCTGGAAAAAGTTACAAAAGTAGCAAAAAGCTGAATAACACTACAATTCCAACCACTCTCACACAACCACACAACCCACCAATCATCCTCTAGGTAGTTATGGGGCGCTAAAAACAAATTATGTAATTGAGTTTGGTAATTGCGGATTTGGCTTGGTTAAATTTGTTGCCCACATTTCCCTTTCATCTAAAACTAATTACAATACTATAGCATAACACACCAGAAATTGCTGAATAGAATTTTTTCAGGAATCAACGAAAAAAACGTTATTGATATTAACAAGCAAGGCCAGTGTGTGAGTGTCGACGGTCAATTGAAACTTATTATCGGGCCAGTCTTACCCTCAGGGTCCAGCAGACGTGTCACCCCCAGGTCTTTCTCAGCCACACTGAAGGCCTGTTCCAGGTTCTCCAGGTTGGTCTGTTGGTACACTTTACCCATGTCAATGAGTCTGGGCCTAGGGGAACACAAGCATGAGCAATCGATCACCAACAAGGTCCCAGTGGGTGGAGGAAATTAATCTTAAAGGGTCACATTGGTCATAAATGCTCACGTCTAATCCAACATATGAGTTTAATCTTTGAACACTGTCATTGGGTGTGTGCTTTGGCTGGTTTTACAGTGGCATTGTAAATCTACAATGCAAAAGTAGAACCAATAGTCGTTTCGTGTATGATGTACTACATTGTGCCAGTTGCATCAGCTTTCATCGCTGTGGTATTCTTTTTTTTAAATAAAATATGCATATATTGTGTTCCTTGTATTTTCAGCCTGCCTCACTTTAAACTAACATTATGAACCACAGAAATCAAAATCAAAACTTAGTCGGGATGGTACTGAATGGGATGGAAGTCTAAACATCAGACATCAACACATGCACCTATTGACAGTTTCCAGTTTCCTTGTTCTTATGGTATGACACCAAAGCTATTAGCCATCATTTCAGGTAAGGTGTGCTTTTAAAGTCCTTCTGCCCATGGCTAGATGCAGTTAGAGACCCCACCTTTCTGATTTCTAATAAATCTGTAAGTGCACCTGCCCCGTGTGTCCTCTGGGTGTTTGACTACCTCTTGCAAAAGTCAAAGCAGCTATAGCAGGAATGTAATGTATAGAGAAGCTCAAATAACAAAGGCAGACACATTTCTGAATCAGCAGCCGACGACAACTGGACTTGAGAGCAGGACAGGATGAGACGAGGAATGCTTCACAGAAACTCAAACTTTTTTTTACTACATCTTCAATCATCATAATAATATGCGCATGACAGCATATCCCCACAGATAGCGGGTTATGACAATCAGGAGGCAAAGCAGAAACACAAAGCAACAGCAGGGGCAGATTCATACAGCTCTCTGATGTGCAGAGTGGAACGGCCAGCATAGTTTCCTCCAGAGACAGCAGAGGGCTGCAGAAGCCGAACTTCCCGGAACAAGAGCTGCTTCCCTGGCCCGGAGGAGCTGCTGATGCTCTGGTGCTCTCTTCCACAGAAGCTACGCAAGCTCCATCCATGGCCCAGTTCATCACTGCTGGAGTGGGCCCCTGGGCTTTGTGAACCCCGACCCGAGTCCCAGGAAGATCCCTCTGATGGGATATCGTCACACAACATCACCACCCGGTCATCCACATCGCTGACGGAGCCTGACATGCTGCCAACAAAGCTGCGGCTCCCTTTCTTCTGTTTCATCTTCTTCTTCCTCACACCGAGCATGTTAGTATCTGCCAGGGGTTGAAGTCCTCTACAAATAGATGTCTAGCAGCAGAGTTCCTCGTCCAATGACAAGTGCAAATTTTATGCTGTAGCAGTTGGCCTCACAGCTTTATTCATTCATTCAATCATGCTAATAAATCTTCTATTTACAGCTTGATGGTTGCATTTAAATCTACCCAGTCTGGATATGAATCCTATCCTTTGTCTCAGGTCTTCATCATCAAGTTAGGATCCTCTGATTAACTCCTTCTGCAGGGCTGAGATGAAAAAGCCTCCTACTGGTACAGCCAAGTCACTGCTACCATCCCATTGATCTTTTCTCTGTGAAAACCTACATCCAAACACAGCTCCGCAAATGCAAACTGAAAACCTCCACCACGCACCGCAGACTATCACTTGAGCTCTCAGGGTGAACAAAAACATATTCTGCACTACGCCACGATGCCCTGAATAATGGCTTGGCAAGAAGTAATACTGCACCATTCAGGCAACAAGCACAGAGTGCTACAGTAACGCCCACACACCACACCACCACACCTTTTATGCAAAGCAGCTATTAATCCAGCCTTAGGTGTTTGTTAAAAAAAAATCTCTCTCCCTCACAGTTGCAGGTACATGCTCAGGTTTAAGGGAACCTGCCCCTGCAGGTATCTCTTTCTTCTCATTCATAATGACCCTTTAACAAGAGCCACACCTTGCTGAGCTTGCAACTTTCTCTAATGGCCCCTTTCTGCTCTTCTTATTTTTCTGGACTGCACATGTATGCTTTTGTTATAGATTCTAAAAAGAAAACCAACCAATGGCAATTCCACAAACAAACTTTCATTAAGAGTAAATGCACATTAATTCCTGCGAGATGCTACAGTAACACACAAAACCTATCCTTAACCATTAATTGTACTATAAAGACACAGCACAGCTTTGGGGAAATTAGCATATTTGATGTTCAATAAAGTACATCAGTGTTTCCTTTTAAATGGACACCACCCAACAATTTAATAACCTAATTACATACAACAGTTAACATTTAAACACAGCACCAAAGGATGTATATTTTATAGATGGCCAACACCCACTACTGGAATTCCTAGCCTAAGGTTCTGAAAGGTTCATGGAGATGCACTGATAAAGATTTTATTGAAGCAGCATGGGGCCTGTACTGTCAGGCACAGTAACTAGAAGATGAGTCAAGACCATGCTAGTAGTGTGCTGTATGGCTATGGTAAAAATGTATATAGAATCACATTTAAAAAGGGATTAACAATGCACTCAGACAGGAGTGAAGTCAAATGAAGGAATGCCATTTTCAATTTGAGCTATAGCACAATTAATATGGACGCTCTGTGCTATTAAATCTATATTATATTAATTGTATAAAAACATATCAAATAACTGTTACCATTAAAC
>OMOV01043090.1:10400-26065 GCA_900312565.1 Beryx splendens | reverse complement strand
GCCTGTACTGTCAGGCACAGTAACTAGAAGATGAGTCAAGACCATGCTAGTAGTGTGCAGTATGGCTATGGTAAAAATGTATATAGAATCACATTTAAAAAGGGATTACCTTTTTAAATGTGATTCTATATACAAAAAGGGAATGCACTCAGACACGAGTGAAGTTAAATGAAGGAATGCCATTTTCAATTTGAGCTATAGCACAATTAATATGGAAGCTCTGTGCTATTAAATCTATATTATATTAATTGTATAAAAACATATCAAATAACTGTTACCATTAAACACTGGTCATTCTTAATCATATCTAAAATCATTCAGAAATAGTCACGTCGTGTTAATACTGACACAGTAATTGCGTATAATGTAATTACCAAGCAGGTTTAAACAGGACAGACTATGATTTAACATTTGAGTGAGTGCCAAGGTTCCACTCCTGCGTCAGTACATTGTACATCAAATAAAACTCATTCAGGTGATGTGCCATGACAAGCCTCTGCATCACTGGTGGTATCAGAGAAGCAACAGTAAGCACTGTACTTTTTCACACTGCTCACAACAAATTAGATTCATAACTAAGTGATGTGGCACAGCATCATCGAGGCTGGAGAAGACGCGTTATAGGGACAATTCTGAGCTGTAATTTTCAGTGTTTTTTTGGTTTGTTTTAAAGGGCATGAGACCTGCTGTCTTTATGTACTGGGATATATGATTCTTTACCTGATGAGATAATCGTACTGGATGTGACACTTGCTTTCATGTTACTTTTAGCCTAAACAAGTAAACTGAACAGTAGAAGACTGTGGTTCTACTGGGAAGCTCCCAGTGTGAATGTGACAATAAATTGACCACTCACTGGTGTTTGTGTATGACAGCGTTGAAGAGCTTGCCGTCCCTCCAGCTGGTGCTGAAGTTGTCACAGCGGATGCCCTGGTAGCCCTCCGTCATCCTCTGGGACCAGAGCAGCAGCTTCTCCTTGGCCGTCATGTCGTCCGACTGGCCGTTCACCTGGATATCCGAGATCTGACAGATCATACATGGAAAGTTAACAGGACGGAGGGTGAAAAATGCTTGGAATATGTGGAAAAAATATATACTGAGGAAATATGGAGGACATTAATCATTAGTGGAAACCAAGGGCTGGAATTTGAGCTGAATTACTGGACACCCTGTGTTAATTATGAAGAAATGTTAAGAAATATTAAAACAAGAGAAAGACCAGACAACTATCCAGGGGGAAGGGGGTGAACATACTACTACAGTATCAGTATCAGGTCAATCAAGAGCCTCAAATTAAATCATTCCTTGACTTAAAGTCTGTCCTGGCTGAGAAGTGTATCGGGATACTGTGTGATGCCCATTTGCAGATCAGCTAAGTGTTACCGTAGACCGCTTTTGATTTGTTTCACAGGATCGAGCAGGAGATTTGTCTGGTCTAGCCTGGGAAAATGCCGCTGTGGGCGGCTATGGCATCCGGATTACTTTTCATTTGGGGAAATCGGGGATGGGAAAGATGAGTCATAGTCACCAGGTCTTCCATTTGTGTGTGTGTGTGCATGTGCGTGTGCATGTGCACATTCAAATTCCCCTCCCTCGAGTCCTATCCTACAAAAAAATATCCATCTTAACAAGTAATTTAATGTTGTACTTCTTAGTCTTAAAATCAGACTTTTCTTAGTTTACGTTACAAGACCTTCAATAGAACATACAAGATCTGTATCACTGTGGATTCACTTTGTTCCCCTTTCAACAAAAATCAGATTGTAAGACTAAATACTAAATTCAATGACTTGTTAAGATGGACATTGTATTGCAGGGCACGGCTGTCCTCTTTGATGAGGAGCCTCTATGACTCACCAGCAACCACAATGCGGTGGTTTTATAATAAAAATGAGTTTAACAAAGGCTCTCTATCTCTTCATCTGCCTCTGGGAACACAGTTGGCACCTACAGGACACAATGGCTGGTTGACTTCACCGAAACACACGGCTCCCTCCTACTTGCCGTGCTCAGCTTAAGCTTTCATGTAATATGAGCCTGAATCACTTGATTGCAGAGGGTGTGGCCCTGCCTATTCGGCTGATGCAGAGGGATTTCTGCCTGGCAGCTCTGGGCATAGACAGGAAAAAGAGGTAGCCTGGGCTGTACGGTTATGTGGGACACGCCTGGGAGTGTAAGATGTCAGTGAGTTATACTGTAGTCCTTACACGCCCTCCCCTGGGGAGTCAGGGAGAGTGTGACTCACACATACACACCCTTAAAGAGTAAGAGTCTATAAAATGGCTCTGGAGGCTGTTTTATTTCTCAATAGTATTCACGAGTTAGCGCTGGTACAGTAAAAGCCTCAGTTGTTGTGTTTTGGCATGGGTTAGTATGTTATGTTCATCAACCCCTGACAGGAATAGGAGCTAGTGCAGTTTTGATTTTTGATTTAATTAGGAAACATAATAATTTCTTTTAAAATAAGAATTTCATCCATTCTGATTGTCTTGAAGGAGTTGTGAAGGCAGCCGACAGGTGTAGATCCCAGAGACTGAGGTATAGAGCTAAATGGTAACAGAACACAACACTGACAGAGGAGGAGACCTGGAAGTGGAGAATGATGGTCCATATCAACCCCAGGGTCAGCTTGGGATTCCCATCTGCTATGTCATCGTTTCTGATGTTAACCAGCTTGACCTGGGGAAACAAAACAGAGTAATAGTCATATTGTTAGTTACACATCATACAGTGAGGTATCTTGCATGATCAGGTTTTTTCTTGTATCATACCTGCCGGTGTTTGAGGAAGTCCAGTGCTATCTGTACATTCTGCAGTTTGTGGAATCGCATGCGGCCTTTCTCCCTGGGCTGAAGAGGACAGAGGACAGGTAAAGATGTGTTTAGGGACATTATAGATAATAGGAACTGATGCCACCTTCAAAGAGGATCCTGTTGGTGTACTCGGAGCAGGGGAGAGCGGATAGCATCCAACAAAGAGGGAGAAATGCATGGTAAGAAAAACTGAAAATCACAAGGGAAGACATTGATAGAAAGAAGAGACATGGGCATGACTGGTGAATCTCACAGATCTTTCCAACAATAAAAACAATGATTTTGGAGGTTAAATGTTTGGCTTTGCCCTTGGAGATACTACAGTATCTCCAAGGGCAGTTGTATTTTTTGTTTCTTCTGAATTTCAAATTTAAATTAAACCAATATGTAATGTCCATAATGTAAGTTCTGCTTAGCAAAAGACAAGTTAATTCTCAAACAAATAGATTCATATTGCTAAACAAAAAAGAATGCAAAGGCTGAGCCAAAGGCCGACTCGGTTGTCAATGGGTCCTGCAGGTGTTAGCAGCACCTATTGATGACTGAATATTTTGTTTATATCCAGCAGCAACATGGTTAAAGCAAGCCCGTCGATGAGATAACTGAAATGGAAAAGCCCGCAAAATAATACTTAAGTTGCCACAACAGGAAGTCTTGTCACCATGCACAGCCAAACCACTGGGAAAGTGCAGGGTATTCATAAGAATAAGGTGCCTACTGTAAGTTATAGACCCACTCACCAACCGAGCGCTCCTGACCACGTCTCTCTCCCTCGGCTAGCCCCAGCAAGAGCAGTGCAAAGAGAGGAGGCAAAGGCCAGAGGGCAAAGTTCAGCATACACAGGAGTAGGGTAAAGGAAGGCAAACAGGAGGAGGTGAGAGAGAGGAGGAAGAGTAGGAGGAAGGGGTGTAGAGAAGGAGAACCAGGGATCAGACAGGAGTACAGTTCACACAGAGACAGAGAGAGAGAGGTCAAAGTGCGGTTAATGTGTTAAGGCCATGGAGGCGTCCAGAAGATGAGCGGAGGTGGAGCTGGTGGAGGAGCGATGAGCTACAGCAGCAGAGAAGCTTCTGAATAGATCTGAACCGCAGGGTATAAAATATTGCACGGTTTTATAGTTAGAAAGAATAAAGGAGGTATGAGAAGTCACTTTTAAATCATTAAAAATGCTTAAGATCGTTGCAGTGTGGAAATAGCAGATTCAAGTGCCAGCAGAGGCAGTTAATAGGTCTTTGTTTACCTGCAGACAACTTTACATTTGGCTCGCCAAAGTTCAGCTCAGGTTAAGCCTTTGATTGACAACTTGGCTGAGACTGGTTAAAACGTGCCACAGGGATGGCATTCCAGGTTGACTTAAGATAAGTACTCATACTGTGAGTGCGTTATTAGTCAGGATTAGGTTCTGGTTCAGAGGATGGAAGGCGGTTGAGGTGGCGGAGGCGGAGCTGAGGCTGGGGTCAGAGAGCAGCGATCAAGGCAAACTCACCAGTGTTTCCCCAGAGAGGACCTCCAACAGAGAGATCAGGTTGTGTCCATCTCTAAGGTCTTCATACAGGTCCGTCACATGACGCTGGGCCTGCCAGGAGAAAGGGGACAAACAGAAGGAGAGACATCGTCACAGGGCTTCAAGATGACTTTTAGCACCATCAATAATCGACCCAAACACAAACCCTATGAATTAGATTAAGAACTCATTACACCTGAGTAGGACTGCTAGCTTGTTTTTGTTCTTTTACTAAAATGGCTACTGATTGGCTACTTGCCACAGGCAGGGAAAACAAACTTGTTCAGGCGTCACTATACCTTCATCTCTCAGTCTGAACACAATGTGGAAGAAATGGTTCATAAAGAACTGAGGGTGGCAGCGTGCAGTGCAATCAGGGCATTACATTACATAATCAGTGCTTATTAAAAAAAAGTAGGCTACCATTTTGGGTACCAGTATCCAATTCAAGATACCGTACTGAAGAACGATACCTGGCCCTGGTTATCTAACACATTTCACCATTCTCACATTCTCCACAGTACAATCCTACACAGGTCAGGAATGCATAGCCGCAAGCTGCCAAGCAGCCTGACTTCAATTCCAAATGCCAAATCTCAGCTGCCACCCTTGGCAGTTGATAGATGGGACTCGGAAAAACCATACCAGTACAACAAAACAACACTGATGGTTCCACACAGTGCAAACAAACACAGAGAAGTGAAAACAGGCCCTGGTGATCTTGACATTAGCTAAAAACACAGCAAAGCCTGTTTAAAGAAGGCTCTTGAGTGTGATGTTGCATGCACACAGAAACAACTGACAAAATTGCATTCTTCCTTTATATAAGAGAGGTGCTGTGTGATTACAAACAGACAGAGAAACAAGTGAAAGACATGAGGGAGGGCGTTGTGATGGACTTAACACGAGGAGAGAGTGGTGATAAACAGGTGGGGACCGGGAACATATGTAACCTACAAGTCAGATACTGACCATACACAGAAAGGCCTATACCGTAGTACAGTGCTGCTAGAACGTGCTAGTACCTACCTCAGCTTTCCAATGCTGGGTGGAGAGGAACAAAGGGATGAGAGATGGAGGAACAAGGAAGGACGAATGAGAAATGGAGAAAAAGAAAGAATGGGAACAAGGGAGGGAGGAGAGGATAAGAGCAGATGGTGAAAATGAATCAACATGAAATGAAGTACAATCGAATGGAAATTTAGAGGATCTGATGATTGACGTGATGATACATGAGGCAGAAAGATGAAACAGAATAATAAAACAAGTCATTATTATGCAGCACCTTGACTGGGTGTGTTTGGGAGAAAAGGTCTCGGCCCTAAAGAGGAATGAAAGAAAATTTCCCCTGCAAGTTGCAACAGTGACTGATTTATGTTGGCATGAATTTCAACATGCTTATCTAGCAGTATGTACACTCCTCCCTGCCTGCAGAGCATGGCTGAACGAATGGAGCTTTGGCAGCAAAGGTAACTAACACTACGGCCACTAGAGATCACTGTGTACACATTAAAACTTCTACTTTAATCACAGCAAAGTAGTAGGTACAGTGTGCTGCCTAGTTTGCACTACTTTTGCATGGTGCAGTGGTACTTAGTATCCTACACAGTACTTTTATTTGAGAGACGTCTCTATTCTTTAATTCTTTTCAGAGTTGGTGTCTCTATCAGTGTCACTTACAATCAAAATATTATTATCTTATTTGCACACAACTCAAGCAAACTTTACACACATTTTACCAGAAAAGGATGCTCCGTATGAGATAAGGTTGTTCATTTCCTCTGTTCAGATGCTGATTTTGAGCTTACTGTGCTGTATTTGTTTCAGCCTATCTCTTCAGCGCCTATTGAAGCCCCCGTCCATCACCACCACTCCATTACTCTACACTGAAAAGGGTGTGGTGCTCCATGTGGTCACAGTCACGTTGTTGCTGGTGAAAGGTAGTGTTACACTACAAATTGTCAAATGTCAAATGAGCTGTTTGAGCTGCTTCTTTGTGAACTTTTCAAGGTGAAAATCATTAGTCCAGACAGCTGACAGCCCCTCATCTCAGTCCAACCTCACACATCTGTGATCTGCTCTCTGGAAACAAAACGCTTCACAGGTTTAAATGGGAGCATGCATGAGTTGAGAAGAGGTTTTACATAATCCTTACGTCATCTTACTTAATTCCTCTGAACTCTGAAGGCGATCCTTTCTTTGATAGCCAAATATATTCTCGATTTACAATGATTACGGTGTTTCATTAAGGTGTTCTACTGAACAGAGATCTGTTGAGAAACACCTTAATTTTGCAGTCTGCCTGATTTTCCACTTCTTCTACAATATAACAAGATTTACACAGCGGGGGGAAACCACTCAGTGTCCCTTTACAGCTCCTCATAGCTGCACCCAACCTTGAGTCTGCCCCCGAGCCAACTATTAAACCATTAAATCAGTTTAACATCAGCCTAACCTTAGGGGAGGAGGCTTTCACGCAGCCAGACAGTTAACACTTTCCCTACCAAATATGATATATGCTATTTTTATATGGCCTCTCTGCAGTCTCTCTCCACCTCTCATCAGTGACATGGAAGTGATTAAAACTGCAAAGTGGAGCTGCAATAGAGAAGAGAGTCCCATCCCCACTAACTGAGACCCCACAGATTATCCCTGTTTGCCCAAGTGACAGATTTATATTTAACAGAGAAATGCAAAACTGTCTCCAAAACAGCAGGGAGTGAGCGCTCCGTCCAGTGAAAGCTGGATTCACCAATGAGCCTGCGGCCAACATATTTTTTTCCACCTCAACCCACACCAGCCACTAATTAGAAGACATTTAGGTTTGATGAGTTTAGTGAGGGGTAATGACGGGTAATTCAAAGCAAAATCCATCTCCTGAAAGTTCTGGACTTCAGCAATTACTCAGCAACCTGGATGTGAATAAATGTAACTTATGCAACTGCATCAATACGTTTCTTTCAGTTTAGGCCAGGCATGACTGCAGGCAGCCACCCAGGCCCAGGAGTCTGTGCAGCACATGTGCTACTGTTGGCCCAACCACCACGGGCTCCGGGCCCAGACCAGAATCTGCCTTTTCAGAGGGAGCTAAGTGAAGCCAGATGTCTATGACTCACCCCCTTATCCACAGTGAACACTTAAGAGAAACGAGAGGGAGCATGTTCCGTTATATGAGTAGCCGAATACGTTAGCGCTGCACATTCGTGGAAAGGAAAACACTTCTCTTTGTGCTTCAAGTTTTTCCCCCTTGTTCCATTCATTTCTAAAAACAGTAAATGAATGGCCCTATGTCTTTGGAGTGAAGATAGAGAATAATGTGGAAGCACTTAATGTCATAAGCCCGTAAATGTTTTGCTGCCAATGGGAGTTCCTTGGGTGAAAAATGACACGAGCGGGGATATTTTTACATGCTCTCTAGGAGGGGCGTTGTGTTGGAGGGGCTAATTTTTCACTCCTAATGAGAAACTCCAGAGTGAGTTGCTTGGCCTGTTACCCCCCTCTCCCCCCTCCCCCCTCCTGTCCTGTATATCCCCCTCATTGTGACCTAAGTGTGATGAATTGGATGGCTTTCAGGCCTAAGTTTGGGAACAGCGAGTGAGGTAGGAGAGAGGAGATTAGTGGTGAAGGATGGTTTGCATAGTCTCTCAGCTGATGACAGACAGGACTTCTGGTACGCCTCCCTATGACAATGCAATGCTAGTGACCAAGACTGAAACAATAAGTCAAAAGCTAATGCGTGTGTATGTGTGTATGGGGGGGAAGTCACTCCCACCGAGACACTTCCAACAGCGAACAGGTCCGGGCCCACACCACAGATAATAATGGCCTGAGACTCAAAACAATCAACAACATAAAAGTGTGATCTATGGGATCCTACTGTGCGGTCCTAACATTGTGCTGCCCTGTATGTATGTGATCATGACTGTCTGTATATTCAGGTTAAACCAACACAATCCCGTCTGCATACTGACAAAGACCAAACAAAAACTCAAACATTATCCTCCTAAGTATAGAAATGATCCTCCATGATTATTGTTTTGATCGGCCTTCACTATCTGATAAAAAAACATCTTGCCAACATCATTATAAGCCAAGCCAACTATATGCTATGCTAATTAAAGAGCATGTGTTTTTTGGTGGAGATCAGTGACCTCTGAGCATCTAAATTGCAGCCATCAGAAAACACGCAGCTTCACACCCTGTGGTTGAAGGCAAATTAGGACAACGACTCACTGAAGCAACATGTGCAGTTTGCCATTTCATTCAAGTGAATTGACATTTATGGACAATCTCCAACAGATTCCTGTGTATTATGTAGAAATGTACCTTATTCATCTGAAAATTGGAATGGAATTTGATATTGTGTGTGTGTGTGTGTGCAATTGTGTATGGGCAAGCATGCGTGAATTACTATGCTACTATGAGAGAGAGTGACAAAGCACCGGGACAAGAACAGGCCTTTACCTTTATCAAGTGCTTGTTCACCCATTTTGTGAAGGTCTTTTTCTGTACTCGATCCCGTTCATCTGCAAAATACAAAAAAAAAAGTCGAACATCAGACATGTACAGTATACTGTGGGGATATTAGAGATTCTGAGGGAGAAATCAGTTTTGATAAGTATAAACTTTTAACAACAGGATCTGATATTCCTATCGCTTGTGCCATATGTTTGAGCATCTAAGTAGAAACCTAAAGTAGCTTGATCTTAAATCTTAAATCCAGAATAACAGTGTACCAAACGAGGTATTCTTTAAGCAGACGGCTACAGAAAACCCTCCCAGTGATATCAGATGGAGGTTTTAAATATTTTATAAAACAGCAGTAAAAATATCAAATATCCAAGATGCCAGAGAATTTAATTTCCCTTGGACAAACAGAAGTCATCCTTGTGTGGAATCACGCCGCTATCATAACGGTCTTGACTGTGCGTGCCTGCATGTGAGTCAGGCCGCATCAGAGCACATTCACTGTCGGCAGATGTGCCCCTATTGTCTAGGAGAGCTTGTGTTTGCAAGGGCATGCCTCTCCCTCAGACATTATCTAAAGAGATCAAATGTTGTGAAGTGTGAAGATACTGCGCGGCTCAGTTGTTCTGAAACACAAAGCATTAAACGTGTTATAACTATTACTGACTGTTTTTCCAACAAGAACCAGCAAGATCTCAGCGGGGAGCACACCCACTAAGACAACATGCCTGCACACTGCTAGAGCTGGAGTTTAGACTGTAGACACCGACAAAAACCACAAGGCGTGTCACTGCGACTCATTGTGTAACAGATAGAGACAACGAGACGTCATAGCAGATGGATCTGTCTGTTTTCTGTCTGTTTTTTTTCATAGCATGACATAAGTATTAACTGTGACACTGAACATTGCACTTAGGCCTCATTTAGGAAATTCATAACTCCATAACACTTCATATGATTTCCTTTTATTGAAGACACCCGCATCCACTGACTCACGTGGCAAAATGTATTTCATTCACATTATCCCAGAATGACCTATGGACGCCAACACAAAGCCCGGCGCCTTATCAGTGTAACAAGGGAGTGACACGCTGCCGTATTAAATATCTGACACACACCCTGCAATGAAAACCAAAGTGCAGAGCACAGGGCAGTGATTTGTACAAAAAAAAGAGGCTACACCGGGTTTGTTTTCTCAGGTGGGCGTCAGCAACGACTTCTGCAAATGTGTTATGGAACTGTGTTTCCATGGAAACCTCACACAAACACCAACAGACCTTTGACCTCCTGGCTTATCAATTAAACCAAAGGCGACTGTGATTTACTATGTGACCTCTGTAGCTCTACTTCCTGTATAGGGGGGCAAAGTGTCACGCTGAGGGGAAGTGTGATGATGGGTGACACAAAGACTAACAACACTGGGATGTTTCCCAGTGGCTGCCGGGGACAAACGTCATTTCTCACAGGAGCTGCACCTTGACCTATCTAATGACCTACCTTGTCATTCCATTCCATTCACACCACGTTACTTAATACTGGTGCTGTTGCAACTGCTGCAAACGACAACTCTTTGTGGACCCATTGCTCTTTAGTTCACTGAAGGGATGGGGTACAAGTAGATGGGGGTTGAGTGAACTTTAAGTTTCAAATGTCACTAAACACAAACAGGTTTCAGAGAGGTGGGGATTTAAAAGTCCCAAACGTTGTGTGAGTCAACAATTCTAGATAAAGATTGGCAAAGACGCAGTGTTTGTCTGGTATCAGTGTTCGTCTGAATTGTCCACTGGAGCACCCATACCATACTACTACTGAAAACCAACCAATCATTGCACAGTGGGGCACAACATTAAAGCAAACATACAATCACAATGGCAGAATGAAAGCTTTTCGCCGAAGTCAACACCTTGATTTCACTGCACAGCAAATTTTTTCATATAATATGCTAATCATTTAAGCTTTTCATATGAGGACCTGCATAAAAGTCTTGGAAATTTGACCAAACAGATGCCAGCACAAAAAAAAAGAAAAAAATCTGACTGGAAAAATGGAAGCATGCAACATATCATCATATTTACCGGCTACCGCTTAAAGACAAATATAGCTGCCGTCAGTCAGTCACCACAAAACACATGCAGGCTGTATTGTGAATGGGCTTTGCTGACCAATACCAAGTGAGAAAGGTGCTGATGCATTAGAAAGGGGGAGTATCCTCCTTAAGTCACAATGTGGAGAAACAGTGGACAGCAGTACACTCAGGATAACTGCATTCCCATCTTTTTCTAACAGTAAGTGATAGATGATGTTATTTTCCTCTAACTTGCATATGACAATAATAAAGGCCTCAATTAAACTCAGCTAAAATGATACTATCTGGTGGTGGAATCTGACAGTTACTGACATATGAACATATATTATTATACCACATGCTAGCCAATTTGCCCACAAATTAAACCTCTTCAGGCTCTTACTGGTTTATAGAACCTGAAAATGGTCCAAACTTGAAATCAGTGACATAAAAAGCTCCTCTCCCTGGAAAACCAGTTAACTCTTGCCCAATGGCATCTAACACATACAGGAATGCTTAGATGGTGATTACGCTTTTTTTTCCTTTCTAGTAAATGCCACCATACTGGTACCTTTCCTGCCGTCCGTAGCCTTCAGCATCCCCTGGTAATAACCTTCGTCTGAGGGCACCCTGTCTCTGCCCATGTTGTCAGAGGAGAAATTCCTGTACCTCTGCTGCTGAGAGTTCATTGTCACTGTGTCTCAGTGCTGCTTCACACACACAGAATGATAATCCTAATATATAAAAATAAAAAAAAGCAATCCTCTCTGGTGTTTTCCCTTGATACAAGCTTCTGCTTTTCTTGCTTCTGTCTATCCTTCGGATCCTCGGTAGTCCCAGAGCAGTCGGAGCATGCACTCCCGTGGCCCCAATCCACTCAGCACTTCAGGAACCTATGATTTCTCTGCCTCCTTGCCTCACAACCTCTCTCTCCCTCCTTGGATTCGGCTCTGCCCTTCCTTTTCTCCTTATTTTTTTTCTCCTTTCCTCTCTCTCTCTCTCAATTCCTTTCAGAGTAAATGGTGCCTGTGGGCTATGGAGTCTGGGCCTGTCCTTGTGTGTGTGATGTGTGAGTGTGTATTTAGTGGCGGTGTGTGTGTGGAGGACATGGTGGGTAGGGCTTTGGACACACCCCTTCCTTCTCCACTCTGTCAAGTTGCTGAAAAAGAGGAAGAGGAGGAAGGCAAGACGAGGTGTGGTAACCTGCATGCACTCTCACTTAATTGCTTCGTTTGCGCAACAGCGCACACACACACACCTTGCATACACACGCACAAGCTGAGTCAGTAGTGGCACTTAAAGTCATAAAAGTCTGTGCTGATATCGTGTTTCTGCGTTGTATTGCATCACATAGCGCTAAGATACATATACAAAATACAATACAAAATACATACTGGCTTAAAAGTTTCAGGCTCCAAACTACTGAATCAAACACACACACACACACAACACACACACACACACACACACACACACACAAAAACAGATCTATTGTTAATCATTACGTACTTCATTCCTGAGACATTTCACAGCAGGAGTTACTCATTGTGATGGAAAAAGAAGGAAATGAGAGATGATACAGCTAAGGGAAGGGCTGCTGTGCATGCCAGACTGACTGATGAACAGACACGCCCTGAACATCACTGATTTCCTAACTCATCACACAGCATCCTGAGAATGTTTGTGTGGGTGTTGTTAAGAGTGACAGCTCTTGCAGTACAACTGTGATCTCCACACAGTTCAAAACATCATCATTATTTAGGAAATACACCAACTTCCTTGCAAGCGTGATGGATGATAAAAATCACTGGTCAGCGCTCATCGCTGTGGTGTTTCTGCACTGCACTTCCCACAGATCACCTGTCAATCAAACAGTGTGTCCAGTACTGTGAGGTCTTTCTCCTTGGATTTTCTGCTGATGAAGTTTGAGTTTCTGTAGGTGACACTTTTTTATTTGTCTGTTCAGCCATGGTGGCTATCGCTGCTCATACTAACCACCCAGTTCTTCTTCTATTTATTCCAAACAAACTGGAAATATGTAAAGCACATCACTTCACTGTGTGCCAGAGGATTAGGAGTGTTTAGAAAAGCAAATATAAAGGTTTCATGAACTGGCGATAGTTTGAATCACTGCTGTGTTATTATATCAAATGTCAATAGAGAGCAGTATTTATTTATATGAAAATATCATGGATTATTACCTTAACCTTTTCCAAATCATGGGATACAAAGTGGTTAATGAGCAGGTGCACAACAATGTGGGAAAAATATGTTTTTACTTTCACAGACTATTCAATCAGCCAACAAAACCCTATTAAAACCAGGAATGTCTTAAATGGGTGTTTTTTTTGGAATTTTTTTATACCTGCCACATTTTAAGTGAAGTTGCATTCCAGCACACAGTTGCAGGACTACAAAAACTAGGCCTGTACAACTCAATCCTAACTCCTGAATTTACTGAGAGTTTACAAAGAGAGTCTGGGGCTTAGACACACAAAGTCCCTCCAGTGTAGTCCCCTATATGGTTAGTGTGTGCTGACAGCTAAACCAAAGCACAGGGTGTGGCCGTACCTCAGCTAAATCCTACCCCTTTAGCCCTGAGGAGGGTATATATCTCATTTCCCCACCCTGCCTGACATCACATTATCGAACATCTAAAACCACTTCTTCTTCCAGAGTGCGGCGTATTTAAAATGGCCTGTATGAACACGAAGCTACTTAATGTGTCAGCGTGAGTGTGTGTGTGTGTGTGTTCCGTGAGTTTAATCATTTCAAGCCACGTTTGCAAATTTGGAGACACACCTTGGTAGTGCCATACAATGTCTAGGCAAGCAAAGGAATTAAGGAGTGGTAAGAGGGAATGTGATTAGATCCTAAGAAGGAGCGGTATCATGGATGTAAAACACTGACACCCCTTGACCGTAAAATGTCTTAATACACATACAGTCTCACACTATACACACAGCAAGTTGATTAAATAGCTTTCAAATCAGGCCGTTATGAATGAGACTGGCAAACGGTCTGTAGAACATTTTAAAAAAGTATTTTCATTTTGAGGAATTAGGGTGAAATTTGTTTTAATTTTGCATATTGGATCTAAACATTAACTTTGAGATCAGAATTAGGTGCAACGGTGTGGGCTGCACAGTTGAAGGCATGCTGAATATGGTGAATTTGTGTGATTTTTTGGAATGTTTGCATGATCACCTACAGTAACCTGATTTTGTGTAAGCAAATGCTTGAGGATCATCATGCATATACAGAATACAATAGGATAGAATGGAATAAAGGTTTTCCCAGGAAGGATAATTGACAGTGACGAAGAGGTAGGTAGTAGGTGGTTTAGAGCCATTCTTAGGAAGAACAACATGCAGTGACATTCTGGCAGTGGCACGAGTACCAACACCTACTTCTAAGTTGGCTTCTCTAAACACAATGGGATATACTAGCAGGGGACTAAACCCCACATGAGAACAGGCGAGGACACAGAAACTGTGGAACATCTTAGTCATGAGATCCTTTCTCCACAGAGAGACATATCATTAAGGCCTCAACATGCTTATTACACTGCTCCCTCATCTCGCTTCATCAAAACCAGATGGAACGCTTAGGCTTTTATAAAAGCAGAAAGAGCTCGGTTAAAATATGAAGCACAAGTATTTTCTCTCCAAATGACAAGTTTGAGGTTCAATCATTTTATATAAAGGAGCTGACAGGGACTTAGTGTTCCCACACTGCTCTAGCATTACCCAGCAAACACTTTGACGCCGAGTAGATGTTGATGTGACGGCCTGCGCCAGCGTTAAAAACCCGTGTAAATACAGCGCCAAAATGAAACTTGAGGCGACGTCTGTAGTCATTCAGCTGCTACCTGCATCGATTTGTGAAATCTGGGCCATCTTTCTGATCAGTTCAGTTCAGTTCGGTTCAAAACAGTCCCCAGGTGAAGATATTGTAACTTCCTAGTGTGAGCTTTGTTAGTTTGCTCTCTTCTATAAGGTCAGTTTAAAAGTCATAGAGATGACCTTGGTGAAATGACCATTTAGAAAGCTTTAATAGCTTTAATCCAGTGTGCAGATAATCCCTTTTTGAATCACTTTTCATGACTTTATCAAGCATCTGGCCTAAATATACATTTGTAGGTTGGATGTGCACACCTCTACTACCCTCCGTGAGCAAATGAGACCATGATCGAGATGATTGGCCTCTGTGTTTCTCAAAATTAAGACCGTATTTCCCATAAACCCTGTTGCTTCCTGCACACCCTGCCCCTCCCTGGCATCTTTGAATTTACTGAAGAGGGTAAACATGTTGGAAGTTATTTTTCCATCGGCCTTTCACTCCTTCCACCATCTGCCATTGCCAGAAACTCTGAAAGTTTTAGCTCAGTTTGTGCTGGAAGAACAGCACCCTTTTCCTCTTTTGTGCAGTAAAGTGATCCCATCAAACAAGTCAGAAGCCATTTTGTTCCCCAAACTGCCATTTATATATTCACCTCTTACGTATATATAGACACATGGCAGCGCTTACAGCTGTTTAGGGCCAAAACAATCTGTATTTAAGCGCTACAGGACCTCATTCCCAAAGGAAACAAACAGATTACAGGACAAAAGAATGAAAATCATGTGCCATTATGGTTTTGAGAGTGCTGATCTGCTGAGGATATGGAGGGGTTCAGAGAGGGAATGGATGGAAAACACCTTCCATTGTAGAGGATGAAAACGCTGTAGAAAGGATTTGCTCTCCCAGGTTAGGTTACCTCTTTCTCTCTCTCTCTCTGTTGATCTCATTTCCCCCATCCCTCCCTCCCTCTCTT
>OMOV01043073.1:4644-17170 GCA_900312565.1 Beryx splendens | reverse complement strand
TATTAATATCCTTCCGTGTGTTTTGAGGGAAGTTGTTCAAATGGAAACTGGATACAGTTACATCGATAGGTTTATAGAGCATACATTAACAAGTGCACTAACACAAGAGGGGAAGACACTTCTGATGGTGAGGTTTTGTCTTAACTCTTAATAAAATCTATCAATGAAATGAAATATGTAGATACAACTTAGTTTTAAACAAAAGCGCTTAATGTTCTCATTTAATGCAGTTTCTCCCAATTCGAAGTGCTGGTTTGTACTGTGTCATCTCAGCTGCCCCTGTATTGTCGTGTGTGTATGTGTGTGTGTGTGTGTGTGTGTGTGTATGTGTGTGTGTGTGTGTGTGTGCATGCATGCATTTTCTCTCCCTGTCTGCCCACCTGCCCGCCTGTGTATATGAGTCTGTGTGTGTGTGCGTGTGTGTGTGTGTGTCTTTGTCTGTGTGTCTGTGTTTCTTGTGCGTCTGCATCTACCTCAGCCCCGGGTGTATATGCCTACCTGACATTATAAATAATGCAAGCGTGTTTATTTATGGTTTCCATTACAGCCTTAAATGCAGCTCTGGGATACAGTCCCAGGCCTTCCTCTTCACCCCAGATTTAAATATCAATTTATATGCAGCCAGAGTTCAGCAGATGTTGGGAAAAGTAAGCACAGATTTTCATACAGTCATTTGAATAAAGTATTAGCTTTTTTTTCCTCCTCCAGTAGCGGAAGTGTGGTTCTGTTTCATTCAAGCATTCACGAAGCAGGTTATGAGATCCATTAGCCAAAATGAGCTTTCTGATTGGACCAGAAAAGCAATCACCACTTGTGTCATGGCTCTGTTATGCCATAGACACGTACATTAACATCCAAAAGCTGTTTCATGCTCAAATTGTGCCATCCGCAAAATGTTGCTGTGATTGCTGTTTGGGTGTGTCGCCTGAATCGCAAATGACATTAAGAACAGTGCATTTAATGATGTACTTGGGATATTCTTTGTTATTGTGTTTTTCTGCTGAATGGAATAACTCATGTTGTTTGAGCCTCTACACAAACGTTTCTGCACAAACGATAAGATTTGACACAAACACAAGATCGTTAGTCAAGTCTTTAGAAACCTTTTCAAGTCTTTAGAAACCTTTTCAAGTCTTTAGAAACCTTTTCAAGTCGTCAAAGTCAAGGTCCAAGTCACCAGAACCCAAGTCAAGTCAAGCCTCAAGTATTCTCTTCATGCGTCAAGTCCCCACGTCTGCACAATAGGGAGTCAACCTACACCCAGTTCATGAAATAGTGATGCATCGTATGCTACCATGCAGCAGCAACAGCAAGTAGTTTGTGCAGAAACACCACAGCAATGACCGCTTGGGACCAAATATCTCGCCAAAATAATAATAAAATTTAAAAAAAACACAAATATCTCACCGATTAGCACTTCAAGAAAAGAAGGAAGAAGAAGAAGCAAAAGAAAGAAAAAGCCTTCGTTAGAGTACGGGCTGCGTTCAGAACCGTTATCCCCCATCAGGCAGACAGACGGGCTGCTCCGTCCTTGGCCACATCAATCTGACATATCTGCTTTGAAGTGAATCAACAGCCCTGGATGCCAATTATGTTGACACCTCTAGGCTGCGGTGACCCCCGTGTCTCCACAGCGTTAGAAAGCTCTCCAAGGCTTGTTATCCGCATGCGAGCGTGTTTTTCCACAACCCGGTGGTTCGAGCCCAGCTGCTGGTAAGACTAGGAGCACAGCCGTCATTACTGGCTGAATAGATGGGACAGCAAGCGAGAGAAACAGATGAGAGCGAGGGAAGGACTTGGATGCTCAACTGCAAAAGAAAAAAATCTCCATCTTAACAAGTAATTGAATCTGTTACTGAGACATATAATTGTAATTTTCTTATAATAGGTGAAAAAAATCTGCCAACGGGGTTTAATAATTTCACTTATTTCCAAGAATCTTCTAGAGTCAAGTGTCATTTTCTCGACAGCAGTGCAGTGATTTTGCCTTATTCTGACTTGCTTCAAGATAAATTGACACTCGTTTCTAGAAAATTAATGAAAAAGTGAAGCTGCATCGGAAACAGGTGGAGTCGTCGTCTCTCCTCGCCGGCAGAATTTTCCTCTCGGTTTCAGAATAATAAGATGTGAAGGCTGGATATGAGACTAAGTGGCTTGTTAAGATGGTCGTTTTCTGCAGTGCGCCTCGACAGATGAATTGATATTGCTGCTTAGCCTCCGTTTCATTCCTCTTGTCATTTCACCCCATATACAGTTTCAGACTCGATGAGGATATTGTTAACCAAATTCATATCAAGAGAAACATGTCACTCCACATCATCTCACTCATATTTTTATGTTCTTTGAGTGTGAGAAAGCAAATTAAATATCAGTAATATGACATCCGGGTGACGGGGGCTATACAGTAAACTTTGGGTTTGATCTTGTGTGTTTAAGATCTTACTTGCTCACTTTATTTTTAATTATATATTTAACTCAAAACTGAAGCTTTACTCCTAAAACATTTTCTCTGTGGGTGTAGTTGAAGTTATCGTTGATTATGGCTGCGGCATGCTGTACTGAAGTAGCAGTGGTGGCAATGTATTGACAAATTCATTCATTATTATTGCATTCGGATGCGGTGTTGTTTGATCGATTTCCATTTTCTTCTTCTGCACACATTTAATAAAGCTGCAGTGTTGTCCTGACAGAACGTGCTGACTGCTGTAGTGAGGAATACATACGTGCGTTACGCTGTTATCACTCCGGCCAACAGTAAGTCAGGACTCAGCCTCTCCGACAACACAGCCTCGGAGCGCCTGGGCGGCCTTTTACTGGGTTTTCATGTAAACTGTCGATGTTGACTGATGCTGTATGTGTGCCGCTGGTCTCTTCTGTAAGGGGTATTTACATTTCAACAAGAACAATTCATGTGCAGATGAACTAAAACAGAGTAGTCACAGCTTCTGTTTGGAGAGTGGATGGATTTTGGAGACTTGTTTTTGGTTTCGAGAATGACGGATGAAGACCAGCTTACCTTTCACGGGCAATTATGCTGGTTAACCACATATATCAAGAGTTTTTAATTGCATTTTTTTCACTGTGTTCATTGTCAGTCGGGCTATTACCCCTTTCGAGGATATTATATGCATGGATTGTGTTTATTGCTTCATTGAGACGGACTCCTTTGAACTAACAGTGTGTGATCTGTATACCTCCCACCCCCTACTCTCTCCCAGTCACAGGTGTATTCCCTGATACAGGCACAGAGTGAAACATTGCACAAGGTACAGAAGGATTGGCTTTTATTGTATGAACATGCAGCATTAACAGAGTTTCAGAGGGATCAGTACAAACTGATAATAACTGCAGTATGCGGTTTGCCTGTGACATGGCCTTATAGCTCAGATAAATATATGGTACAGTATGTATTTCCTAGAGCTGCATTTTTATATAATTAGGACCTGGAAAAATATTAAACTTGTCTGAAATCTCCACCGCCGTCATCATGTATTCATTTTCAAAAGGATGAAAAGCCAGATTATTCTCTTAAATCTCTTTGCAGCCCAGCGATAAGCAAAGTTCCTCCCAGTGGGTTGCCACTGACAACCGCTCCAGGAAGCCCTGTCCGCCTCAGCATACAGAGCAGATGAGGATTTCAGTTGCTCGTCTGATTTATAGTATGAAGTAAGTTTTGTAACACTGAAGAGTTACTGTGGCTCTTACTGACCACAGTAGGAATCACGTTATGTTTCAGAGTAGATAGAAGGGACAACGTGCTGTCGAAACTTTGGGCAAACAGGCTAAGATGGGCAGTCCATGACTTGAGCTTCATTGTTGGCCTTGTGATAGCTTTTTTTTAGTGATAGTTTTTTGTTTATTTGGAGGGGTGGGGGTCATATTCATGTTCATAAAATGTTGGAGCTTCTATGTGGAGCTTCTCCGGAGGGAGTGGATTTAGCGGTTGGCACATGTTTGAATTCTCCTGACGACTGAACTGTTGGCAAAGTTGAATGGCAACTGTTGCGTTCAGCCTGGCAACTTGATCAAACACTGTTTAGAGAGTTTAAAATGTCAAGCTGAAGAGTTGATATTGCCAAAAAACAACAACAATATGATAGTTTATCTACAGGGATATAAATCTCCCATCAGGCAGTCTATTTCTCATTTACTGCAGTGACCTGGCCGGCGTCCCGTCCCAGCGTGGACCAAGATGAAACCGAATGGCAGATTTTCACAGCCGTGGTGTTCAACAGTGCACCTCAGGATATTGTGTTTTATCCAGAGATGTGAGCCGTCTTCATTCCTTGTGTGGGTTGAATTGTCATACTGGGTTGAAATTGTTTACATGAATGCCAAAACTGAGCCTCAGTATACACTTCAGTTGGCAAAAAGGTGTCACAGACCTTTAGATTGGAATGGAGAACACAGACAGTGGATGTTTTAGGCAATTTCTGTGTATTTGAACTTCACAGATAGATAGATAGATACAATTTTATTAATGTGTCACTCCTCAACAAACAGGTCAGACAACACGATAACCCAAAAACAGAAGTCGAGGAGCACTCATAAAGAGTTACGAGACACGGGCTAAAAACAAAAGATACTAGAAAAAAGGTCATATTACCTACATACAAAATACAAAGGCTATAAAACAATATTGCATTTGAAATGTATACACTCATAAAGGAACGTCTTCCTGTCAGAATGAGGTGGCGAGCTTTGGCACATTCGTGGATACAATATTTACCAGCTAAAACTACACACAATGTATTTAAATCCTCGGACTCATTAAAATTAGCAAAATGTTTTGAAAGTTGAAAAAATCATTCAGAAGGAATGTCTGTATAGAGTGCACAGTGTAAGAGCACATGGGCTTCTGATTCAACAGAACCATTAGGGTGCGGACCCGTCTGTCGGCTGGGTGTTTGCGTACCTACCAGTTTCTATACAGTAGCTAAAGGTGCAACTCCACATCTGAATTTAGCAAAGGCGCCTCTGTGCTGCCTTGATAAGGTAGTTCGTAGGCAATAAGTGCGCAGGTTGTTACCCTCAGGTTTATTTATTAACTGGAACCGTTTCTGTTCATCACTCTGACACTGAAAGTCAAGTTCTTTAAGTCATTTCTTGAATAGACTATCTGTGCGGGCAAGGTGGGATGTATGCAAGGAGCTAAAAAAAAAAAGTCCACACAGTGTACATATAATTTGTTACATTAGTCAATTGGGAAGTCCACAGAAACACACGTTTACAGAGTCGACTATCAGACATGCTTCGTTGTTAACGTTGAGCTGTCAAGGCTGTTAATAGGATTCAGCCTCCTTCCCCGACAGCTTCCGCCCAGTTCAACACTAACAGTGGAATTCTAATTTCGTGTGACATCCATTCACTTCCCCCTTCACACACATTTTAGCGCCTCTGCAGTCTCTTCCCTTGTCTTATAACCACAGCAAAGGTTATCTGCCTCAGACATACAAGTCCTGCAAACTTTATTTAAGCTGCCTTTCAAAGAGACTGCTGTTTTTTTCTCCTGCCATAAGTTTTTGCCATGTGGAACATAATCTATGGAAATTAAGACAGCCCGCTCAAAGCCATTAAAACATAATCAAACAGTCTAGCTAATAACAAACCAATTGGAGGAGTAAATTGAACAACTGAATTGCATATCGACTTAGGAATCAAAAGTGCTCCCTCCGTCCATTTCCTAGCAATACTTTGCAAATAGCAGCTGGGAATGGCAGATTGGTTCCCCTAGAGATGAGTAATAGAACAATCATGTGCCATGACTGTACATTAATTTGAATATCAAAGGCCATCAATAAAAAAAAACAACAGATGTATAGACCTTTCACACAGTCGTGACAAAAAAGCGGTTGATATCTAACAACATGACTCAGAAGTTGCGTGGCAATGACCACTGCTTGTACAACAAAAACACCCAATGCTTATATGTCTGGGATGAATTCACATGGGAGGAGTGCCATCATTCTGGGCTACTTCACTCAAGGCAAGGGGAAAAAAACCACCATCTCATTTACAGAGTAGAAGATACAGTCAAAGCCAGTGCATTCATTTCATCATGAATCTTTGTCATTCTTTTTTGAAATGCTGAAGTTGATTTAAGTTGAGGAAATAGTAAATTTAAAGAGTGGCAATGTAAAATTTAAGCTGAATTTAACATTTTACCATTCTTATGTTATTGTTATTTTCATGTAGGGAGCACCTATGTATATGAGCACCTATTTAACTCAGTCAGTAGATGAATTTAACATTTTGTTCAGCCATTTTCTCTTAGCGGATTTTTCAAAGTCAACACTAAAGAAAGCTGTTTTTAAAGAATTAACAGATTGCACAAGCACAATTAATTAAAAAAAAAAGATCCCATCTGGATTCAATACAAACATAGTGCTGGGACAGCTGAGGTTAGAGTTACAAACATTTTGGCAATGGCTCTTAGTGTGAAGAACTCTCCGTAGTGAGGGTGCAAGTGCAGGTCGCCTTTAATAACAACAGATTCAGGCTCGGTACAAAGTGTTAACCAACTCAAACCTTAAAACAAGCACACGTGAGAAGAGAAATAACAGTTGAGGTGCAGCAATAACGCACCAGACGCTAGTGCAGTGCTGAGGAGAAACTGAAACAAAGGGGAAACATAATGGGGGTCAGTCAGTCCTTGGTGATGAGAAACAGGTGTGGATGATTAGTAGACCGGTGAAGCTGAGTGCTGATTGGTTGTAGTAAGAGGCAGTGGAGGTGAGGGCGTGGCGCTTAGTGAATCTAGTTGACTTTAGCGCTCCGTTTAACACTGATGGTGACGGCATATCATCTTAGAGGATGGAGCGTTCCCTTGTTTTCATCACATCCCTCAAACAGGTCGTTCATAGATAAGACATTTTAAAGTACTTCAAGTATCTATCCCTGGTCCTCTCTTCTTCTCCGCCCTATTCAATCATATAATTCTTCAGCGTACTGATTTATTGCTCTGCTATGCTGATGATCACCCGCAAAATCCAGCGATACAAACAGCCGTGACACTATCAGAGTTTGTCTTACAGAAACGTTGGATGTCTGAAAACTTTTCTCGAACCTCATGATGATAAGGCAGTGTGCCGAGGCGGATCCATTTGGCCGAACCAAATGCAGCATTAATAAAGGAATGGACATCTGGCAGCTAATTTCAAACCAGCTACCAGAAATTCGGGAGTTACGGTCTAAATTACGAGAATCAAATCCAAACAACTGTCCACTCTTGTTTCTACCATGTTGAACAATATATTCTCGTAGGTCTTGTTCTTCATTTTCTGATCTGGGAAAAAAAGCGTTCATGCCCTTATTTATCATCATATCGTGACTGTTTGCATTCTTGCGTCAACTGTACAGTTCTTTCTCATCTGCAGCTAGTTCAGAACGCAGAAGTTAGGCTGTGCATTAACCGGAGCGTCGAGGAGAGATGATATTAGTCGCATTTTAGTCTCAAGCTTTTGCTTTCAGGGCCATTAAACTTATTACTGCCCTTATTATGTTATAGTGGTATTCTTGATTTGTTTGTTTGGAGTCCAGTGTGGTTTCTGAATTTTTTACGAGTGGCTCATAACGAGCCAGCGATGTCAGTTGCACTTTTGGCTTAATGTAATGGTGTACTTAGTGGCAGACGGGCAAATATAAGGGGTGCATACAATGCAACTGCGCCAGGCCCATGACATTATGTGACATGCCAGCCCACTCTGTATGCACATGCAAATGACTGTTGATCAACTCTGAAAGGACCTATACAACTCTTCAGAGGTTTGCATGGATTTGTTTTCCACACAGCTGTCACCTCTAATCTACCACTGATTACAATTTACAATTCCCATTTGGCAGATTCTTTTATCCAAAGCAACATACATATGAGATGTTTATACAACACAAGCAAGGATTTAACAGAGAACAACAAGATTAAGTGGCATAAAGGTAAGTGGTCCAACAGGACATAGGTGCTACAAGGCAGTGCATCAGGCAATGCATAGAGTGCATAGAGGCAGATAAAGATTTTTTTTTTACACAGTCCGTCAGGTGAGAAGGTGTTCACTAAAGAGCTGGGTCTTTAGCCTTTTCTTAAAGACTGAGAGGGACTCTGCGGTTGGAATGGAGTTCGATAACTCGTTCCACCACCGAGGAGCCACAGCCTCAGGAGAGTCTATCTCTACTTGTTGCATTTGAAGCCTCTTTGATTTAATAATTCAAGGCTCTTCTTTGTTTCAAGAAGAAAGGAGTGAGAAGCAGGAGCCAAGCTCACTGAAGAGGGATAACGAAGGTCTGTGCTTCAGATGAAAGCACATATCAGATGTCCTCTAACTTGTCTAGACACTAACACTTGATAGAGACTTGCAAATCAATTTTGAATTTAAAAAGTGAGATTGTTTTAATTATTCTTCACTTTAAGTAATACGCATTCTTCTTTCCACATGCGCTACCTTCAGGATATGTAAACGCCCAATGAAATGCTTTTCCACAGAGCGGTCAGACCTCAGGCTCGGCTGCAGGGCTGAGCCGCTCCAATCACTCTGCAATCACTGACCTGGATCTGGTCAATTTACCGCCCAAAAAAAGACCCAATTGATGAGGTTGTTCATTTCTGCTGCTCGTTATAATTTTTCTGCCATGGATAGCTGGGTCACCGTTCTCATGCCTAGCAACAGGTGTTCCCACTTTTGTTCAGTCGGGATGACCAATCCAAAATTATATAAAAAGGGTGTATGGAGTTCTGCCATTCCTTTGTCTGAATAGAAACTCATTTAAAAATCCATTCCAAAAAAAAAATTGAGTTGACACAGATGGAGGAGCATGTTTGGTTCTGTATGCGGGGCTGTCATTTCTTGTCGACTGTCACAGTCCACTCTTCAAATTGCACACGGCCATTCATGTGCGGAGCAACACTTTGTCCATTAGAGGCAATCAATGCTCTTATTTTCAGTGAATAGGCTGAGAAAAAGAGAGAGAATTCTACGTTTAAATTCTTCTCTTCAGAGAACGTTTTTTATCGGTTGTAATATTTATTTTTGGAAAGAAAAACTCAGAAACGTAATGAGAATTAAGATTAAAGGAATGGAAAACGTAAAGAAGAATCCAGTCACGCTGGAATTGTCCTTTAAGTTTAGATTCATGGCTTCCTGTGCACAGAGAAGATTCCCGCCAGTGACCACACCCAACCACAATTTCATGTTGGCACATCTTCAGCGGGATGGGGTGCTCTTCTCTGTTGCAGCCCCACTTGGTGATTTAGGCTAATAGTAAGCTGGGTAGGGCTGCACCAATCGATCTGCCACTGATTGTAATTGGCTGATTGGCTGAACCGTCTAAATAGGTCATCAGTGATCAGTCAATCACTCTCTCAAATGCCTGTCCAAAAAGTTACACAGTTAGAAAGTTTTAATTGCCGGATCAGGAAAGCCGTCAAACGTATGCCATAAAAAGCATGAGCCAATTTGCAGCAGTCGGCAGTGTGAATAAAAGTGCCTGCTGTGCACTTTTATTTGATGTGCCTCTGTTAGTAGAAAGTCTGAGTAAATGTATAATTTCAAACGGCGATCAGATCGGTGATCGGCCAATCACACTGTTAAAAAAAACTGTTATCGGAATCGGCTCCAGAAAACCTGATTGCATCCCTAAACACGTGTATTTTACATGAAAATGCCCAGTGCAGCTTTAAGACCTCCCGCTGTAGAAGGTCGATTTCAAACAGATGAACAGGCCCTATTGTCATGGAGTAGATAGACCTGGATGGATGCCGCTGACAGCCTCTCTAGACGGATGAGTTCCACCTGTTGAAACAGTGACCTGTGAACATTTCCTCTTCTCATGTCTGGAAATATCTCTCTCCTCCTCCTCCTCTTCTTCTCCTCAGCGGCATTCGCTCCTTCATCCTGGAAATCCTTGACATCCTTTTTATGAGGTCACATGAGAGCTTCACACCCCTCTATATTTAGCTGATCCTATAATGATGAATCAGTTGGACTGACAGAATTCAATTACGTAAACCTAGCATTTTCAGAAGGACCGTCATCTCACCAGGAGTTTTTCTTTTCCAGCTGTGGGGACATAGAGTTTGTTGTGCCAACACTCTGTAGAGGCTATTTAAAGGATCATATGGTCATCACTATGTTGCCACTCTCCTGAAGCAATATCTACTCCCAACTCCAGCTCCATCCATTGCCCTTTCAGACACTTTGACTTAAAAATAACTTACCTCACATCTCTTCTAAAAGATGCTCACAAGTCATTTAATGCCCTAGTCAAGTCTTTGAGCTCAAGACCAAGTCCTGTCTCAAATGCTTCTCAAAAGTCTGAATGAAGACAGTCTTTAGTCACGAGTCTGAGTCAAGTCTCAAGTGATCTGCTTAAACCACAGCATGGTTATTCGTGACAGCTAGCGGATTACGTTATGTCTTATGTGCTGTAGCTGTCCATACATCAGAATTGGTTAAATAAAATAATAATGTAACCTAAATTAAGGTATAGGAAGCACAAGTGTATGTAATCACTTAGTACATTATAGGCTACTGCTAAAATAACACGGTGACAGCTTAGCTTTTTTTTAAAGTTGTCAAGTCTTTGTAACCAAATGCCAGTACAAACGGCACTGCAGCTGATGGCGTGCCGCTGTTGTTTGTCAGAACCGCACATTAGAGTTAAGTTTAGATATGTCAGCCACAAGTCCAAGTTGAGTCTGAAGTCATTTTGTATGCGACTCAAGTGCAACTTGAGTGCGAGTTCCCATCCCTGCTGTGCATGTTGTTGTATGTTGTCTGTCACTGTCACTCTTTTGTCAGATGCTTGCTTGAAAATTGTTTCCACAATTGGAATTTTCAACATTGGCAAAAATGCCCCTAAAGGGGATCTGTATTGCTATTTCTGCCTATGCAAAGCATGTGAATGTCAAGTCAACTGCTCAGAATCCTCCCACACTTCTCTCTCTGTGAATGCGATGCGAGAGACCGTGCGTAGCGATACCAGTAACGATTTGCAATGATGGAATACCTGCGCACATACAAGCTCAAGACCCTATCTTAAATGCAATTTTGATGTCAGTGTGAGCTGTAAAGTAAGCATAACCCAGTATTAAAATACGCCTGCGGCTGAACCAGTGAATAGTAGGGGTTCATGTAAGAAGATAGGCTTTACAGTGTAAGACAGACTTTATGAGTTCATGTAAGGAGAATGAACTCAACTCTGGTAAGAGTCAACAATAAGCTCCTTTAATCAATGGCAGAGACTTACCAACGTTGTCTAGCCTATAAACATAAACCCTGTGACTGTGAATCCAGTGCCATGAGACTGTTATTGCAGCAGAAGGGGGGAGAATCTTCTTGTGCAAATAATTCCCCAAGATTAACAGTTTTATAGTTCCAATAACTCACACTGATCCCATCTGTCTGAGGTGTTGCCTATGTTTAGAGTCTGTGCCGTGAGAAATATCTTGTTAGCACTAAGTCACTCTGGAAGAGCCGGGGCGGCACGTCAAAGTGAGGCGTCACCATGGAGACGAACCGACTCCGTCGAAATTGTCTTCTGTGGCCTTTTCTCTTCTGCCGTTGTCTCTGCAGACGAAGCGGCAGCACAATGCTCCGTTCCCTTCAGCTGTCAGCAGTGTGCTCCTCCAGTGTCTTCAACACAATGGACAGGCTGCCTTGTCTGATGCCCATCCTCGAAAACCGTGTTGTCGTGTGAGCTTTGGTTCAGATAGCGCTGTTGAAAAGCCGCAGTGAGGAATGCACTTCTAGACATCTGTTTCCACTTTTGAAGTCCATTTTACTCCACGAATAGATCAACTTTGGGGCTAACCGTTTAAGAAACCACCTGTCGCGGTTTGTGACCGGATCCTGCGATAACTTGTCGGTACCCGAGTGAGAGTGCGCTGCAGATCGTGCTGTCAAACTGTTGTTAATCATGCGTGAGTCATACACTGCTCCCAAATGCTCCTTTGCATTTGTTCTAACATGAAGTACCTGATGGGTGGCGTTTTACAGCGTCCAGGCCAGTCCAGCTAGTGCCAGGTAAGTTGTTGATCATGGAAAAGTCTACCCAACTTTCAAATGCTTCCTGGCACTCATTGTGTTGTCGCATATGGTAGACCCCACTTACTGTTTCTGGCACCGAAAAGGACTAAAACAGACCTTCCAGTGTTGTTAGGCGGCCATCTGTTTTCGCTGGTCGCAAACACTAATTCAGGCACGGCTGCACACTGCAAAGGAGTCAGCAGCCAGAGATGTGAAGCAGGGACTGGATGGTGTTAACGGCTGAATGGCTGATGATGATGGCTCAACACGGACCTTTCATAAGTGAGTCACAAGATGATCACTGAAACACAATGAATGTTGCAGGCTTTCAAATTAACTTACTCAATCCCCACCACATCTTCTGCCCCACCAACCACAACACCCCCCACATTTCTCTCTCTCTCTCTCTCTCTCTCTCTCTCTCTCTCTCTCTCTCTCTCTTTTTCTCTCATCTCTCTCTTTTACTCTCTCTAAACATATATTCTCTCTATCTATATATCAACATAGGC
>OMOV01043064.1:2117-22397 GCA_900312565.1 Beryx splendens | reverse complement strand
CTCCAGCCAATTTTTTTCTTGCACAACTTCTAGCAGCCTGTTGGAGTTTTTATTTTGTTGATGGAAGAGCAAGCAAGCATAGGTCCAATTATCTGGGGGGGAAGCTATTTCTGTGTTTATTTTCCCAAACCAGTGTGTTGTTGTCATCGTCATCATTATTATTATTATTATTATTATTATTATTATTATTATTATTATTATTATTATTATTATTATTATTATTATTATTCTATTATCATTTTTATTATTAATAATAATAATTAATTAATAATTAATAATAAATACAGACTCAAACATGATCCACATGCTTGTCATTCTCTACAAGGAAAGACATGAAGGAATACAATCACGCTTTTAATCCAGACATATTTCATCTTCCCATTTTGATAAATTGCTACGAAGTGAATTCCATTCAGTGTGAAAGTAATTACTATCTATTATATTCAAACAAAATGTTGTAAACCTTTGGCCATGCTAATCACATCTCCTTTTACTCTAAATGAAGACTCTAGTTGGCTCTCTGTTTCCTTCCTTTCATATTTGATGCCTATTATCTAATTCTCTTCTGAAGGCCCTGATTATTCCCAGTCCGAAAATGAACAATAATTGCTGCACTACTGCTTACAATGTCCGCGGAATAGAAGAATAAAAGAATAGTCTTTTTTTTCAATAGTCAATCAACAAAGAAGCAGATTAATCATTATTTTATCATTACATTTTCTTGTTTTGTGCCTGAAACATGGTTCTTAAAGAATTAAAATGTCTTTTACCCTCCCAATTATGCATGAAATTTGTATGGTTATTCTGAAACATAATATGGACAACAAGCATAAAATAGAATTTACAAAGAGGAGAGGGCTTTGAACACATATGCCTCGAGGAGTCTTGCCTGAGAGTCTTTGATGTGAATCAGTGCATGAAAGACAGGTCCAATTGGCCCGGGGTGACACTCAAATTTGCACTCTTTAATCATGTGCTCCATGCCAGGTGTATAAAAAGTGTAGTCCTTCATGGTTTATAATTTTTTTTTTAACCATTATCGCATGAGGCAAAACGTCTCCTAAGTTGCTGTGACAGAAGAGTGTGAAACAATTTGCTGCCTTAAAATATGGTATTATCACACAAAAACACGACAGCTACTCTCGTAAAAGACGCTGCTGAAGACGCTATGGAAGTAGGAGGATGAGGAGAAAAGCCCAAACAGTTGTTGTTCTAATGCCTTCATAAACACTGGGATTGCAGCGCCTGATTAGCATCAGATGGATGCCACCGAAAGGTCACTGATAGCCCTTTCTGAGGAAGGCAAAATACAAGAAGGGTAGTGCATTGGGACCCCCTCGAAAATGAGATGATGCATCTCAAGGGGCTATCCTTCAATAAATTTCAATTTCATCTAACTAGAAGAGGACTGATTACAAATTTACTTAACCTAAATATGATTTCTTCACTACAGTCCGTTGAGTACAATTCACTACAGCGAGGCGCACACTAGGCGTGTAACATCTGGTATTAGCTTTATTTAAATGTAAACAGTTTAGAGTTTGTGCGTCAGTGTGCACAAGGTAGGGGAAAGGTTATTCTGCCATTGCTCTTACGTAATTGTCTTCCTGCGAGGACCAACCACCAGATGGAGGTGGTCTAGTAAATGCGTTACATTACCCATTGAAAAAAAGCAACGTTTTAAAGGTATACTACGTCAGATATACTCCTGTGACTCGCAAAACAATACTTCTTTGTGCATTTTGCTGGGAGCCGAGATTATCCGAAGCTTGGGTGATTGTTAAACGCTAACTTCAAACATCTCCTTACATTCATTGTAATATTTAGCCTAACCCTAACCCTGCTGATTCTGTGGTGATTACACCTGATTTAACTTTATTTACAACGCTCACAGCATTATCTCGTTACAACTGGACACCAAACTACATTTTTGCAAGGACCGTAGCGCCGCTAGCCCCAGTATGTTCCAGAGAGGCTAACCTGTCAGCTAATCTGTCAGTTTAATGTTGCCTTGTTTATCGGCAGTTGTGCACGTCTGATAGAACATGATTTAAGAACGTATATGAATTTTTAGGGTCTTCTAGTAGCATTACCTACAAGTAATGTATTTTGATGGAAGAGGATGGGCGTAAATATAATGCAAACCAATTCTAAAGGTTGAGATTTTACTGAAATAAGGGGCTGCTTGGGGTATTGGATGTATGCCGAGCTGAACAGTTGATCCTAACAATGTGTAAAACAGCTTAAGTTATGCTCTATGAGGTGTGTATGTTTGCCTATTAGCAAGGCGACTTTAAATTGACAGGTTTGTGAATGGATGGCACAACGTTCTCCATATAAAAGAGAACAGGCTTGTTTATTCTTTATTCACTCTCGTACATAAATTTATCTCATATCTGTCCTAGATTTATGATGCTGGGGAAGTGTTTCGGAAGCACTCAGTTCCAACAAGCAGACAAAGTTAAATCTCACAAAAACTGTCATGGTTTGATGGCAATTTATTTATATTGCTGGTAACGCTAAACAAATACAAACACCCGTCCTTACCCGGAGGTGGTTGAGCCTGAACTGTTATAGGGGATAGGAGGGGCTCCAGCTATAGGGGAGGAGCTTTATACGACCCAGAAAAACATACATTTAGCTGAATACAGGGGACAACAGCAAACCAAATAGGGAATAAATAATACGTTCATCCTTCCTCCATATCTTTAGACATACTGAGAAGATTGTAGGCCAGATTGAAGTGAAAATCTTGTTACCTTTAATCTCGACACGGTACATACAAATAATTATCTGTCCATGAACCGGTTGCCATTGTTCCCACTGGGTAGACATTCCCGTGTCACTTAATAGCGTCGTCTTATTTCTATATGGAGATAGAATTGGAAGACAAACAGGATTTAAGGAAACATATTACCTCTTGTCCCTCTCTGAATACAAAGGGCTGCCCTCAGTGCTATCACAAAGAAAACAGCTTAGCAGCAGTGCATTTGTTTTCCATTCACAGAGAGAAGCACTTTGTCTTTCCAATCGTTACCTGTCTGTGAATCAGTTGCTCCATTAAGGAAGGCCTAAAGAGGGAGGTGCTGTCTAGGGCTAAATTGCAATTAGTCGGCCTGCAAGTGAGGCTGGCACCAGTTAACTTGGGATATTGGAGTGCAAGGGCCCCGTAATCAGGCTTTGGTCATGTAGAACAATGCATAAAATTAAATTGACATTAATGAATAATTGTGTAATGAAAATGGAGGAGTAGAGTTAATTGCATGTTACAGTGAGTGTAATGCCCAGATAACCTTGTGTCTAATGCTATTCTTAGTCTGACTGCCAAGGCTCTCACTGTGGCTCCTCTCGGCGGGAAGTCATTAAAGCTAGGGAGTAGATAATGCCAGTGTGCCGAAACCCAGAGTGGCCACAATCTAGCAAAGACTTTCTTTCACAGGCTTTTTTTCTAAGAGGGCTATGGTGAAGTCATTTGTACACAGTCTGAATGAAATTAAAGGTCACCAATGCTAAGCATCCATGCCTGGATGGGCTTTTAGAGTAGGGTCCACTCACCTAGAGGGCCTGTCACATGGAAGAATACACGCCTCAGGCTGTCCAAGGACTGGAAAGATATTTACCACAGATGAGGACTTGAGTGACAGCTGCTTAGACTAATTCATGAATATATCCCATGGCCAACCAAACCTTCCATTTAGAATCGTTTAGATGCTTTGTTCAGAATTTCAATTTGATTTTCCTTCACTTACTGACTATTTCAAAATGTCACACGCCACTCAAGACATGTCATGATTTAGCATTGCCTATACTGTACTCAGAAAACACTTAGCTCTTATTTCCATACAATGTTATCAATATTATAAACACTAATTATCTATAGAACAGCATTTAGACATTATACAAAGACAGAGCCATTTGTTTTACAGTGGAGTGACACTAGGGCTCAAGAGGCAGAGGAACCTTCTAAACTCTGTTGGGCCCATACATAGCCCAGGAGTGACCGTCCCGTAGGGAAAACAAGTGAAACTAGGGTAACGTATCAATTCACAAGCCACCAATTTACTGTTGTAACAGCTCATTAAGTTTAAATGTATCACACCACATTAACGACACAGTATGCAATAAATAAGGAAACTTTATTGACGCAATAATGAGTGGATACTTTGTGTCAGTGGACAGTCGTAAGCCTAAATTACTTGATAATCTATAAGTCCTTACCAGTTTGTTATTGTGAAAGAATTGATTATTTAGTGTCATAATATTGTATGTTTTTCAGATATTTACAGGTCAGTACTGGTATATATATATATATATATGGAAACAGGTTATAGAAAGTAATGAATAATTTAAATAGGTGTTAATTTAGTAAAAAATTTAAGATAAATTAGCTTGCAATGAACATATAAGTAGATCTGTAACTGCAGGTTAATGATAATTCAGGATAATGGTACTGAAATTTACAATATCGCAATTATGGTGTATTTAGGGTGAACGTGCAGTTTAGATGACTGCTGGTCGTACTTTCACAAACTTCACAAAAAAGGACTGTGTGCTGCTGGTGTTCGGATTTTAAAAGGATGAATTTCCAAAGAGTTGACAGGAATGATGATTTGTGAGACGAATAATGAAATGAAATGAATAAGATAACACGTTAGAAAATGATATAACAAACGGTAAAATTTCAATGCATTTTTAAGAATAATTTTGGAAATGAATTTGTAAATTGAATAATTTATTGATTGATTTGAGAATTGTTTTATGAATATGAAATTGGATAATTAACATTTATTAATTGCGCCTTTTAAATGTCAGTTTAATTAATCGCTTCATAAAGTGTTGTTTGTGTTCCAACAAACTGGATTACGCTCTTGTTTGGATCACGCTATTGTTTGGATTACGCTATTGTTTGGATTACGCTCTTGTTTGGATTATGCTATTGCGGCATCAAGCAAATTTCCATGGAACAGCAATTTAGAGAAATTACGATCCTAGCTGTAGCTAGCAAACTGACTACTCATCTAGCTTGTACGTACTTGCTGTCAACTTCTCACAGTTCAGGCAGTGGGTGTCTATCAGTGAATACAGTGAATGCTATTATTTTGGTATAATCACTCGGAGTGAAATGTGACATAATCCGCCCCTGCGAGTCACTCACCTCAACATCCTGTCATTTATGTGAAAGAAATATCTTCAAATGTAAAAATAATTTCCTTAAATAAAGAATATAGTTTATACCTAGTTGGCTGGTTACATGAAGTTTGGGCAGAAGAAGAAATAAGCACAGATCCTGTACAGACCCACTGCGCATGTGTTCAGTTCAGTGCAGTGAAGCGTTACGACACGGGTATCAGTTAAGTCATTCCATTAACGTCACTTAGAGGCCACAGGTAATAATGTTACCTCCTGTTAAAGTTCATAGGGCAACGGAAGATGTGGATGTATGTAAATTAACGGCAGAGAGTGGAGCCGTGGGAGCAAGGCTCAGCTAGCGCGACACGTTTATCGCTTAAATTACCTATTCCACATTTATCGTTTAGATGACCTATTCCACCAGCATCACATACCACAGGTCATAACGTAACCTACCGTTTAAGGTTTGCAGGACAGCAGAAGATGTGGATTTAGGAAATTCGTGGCGAAGACTGCAGCTCATTGTGTGAGCTCCGATATGGCGTTATCAGTACGGGACTCAATGTGGCATTCAGCCCATAGGCGAGAGGTAACTTGGTCAAAGATGGCCTCTAGAGGCCATCTCACAAAGCGACATCTCACTAAGCGTTACCTTACTGACTGACTGACTGACTGACTGACTGACTGACTGACTGACTGACTGACTGACCTGAATTTGCCATGTGATGCCCTCAGCTGCACTGTGGGGGGAAAACGTAGTAAAGAAAATATAAGGAAGAGTTTAAATGTGTTGCTTCAGAAACACAATAATAAATCATCAAAGCGCCATGCTGTGAATGCCACACTA
This sequence comes from Beryx splendens, assembly GCA_900312565.1. Classification (NCBI taxonomy): domain Eukaryota; kingdom Metazoa; phylum Chordata; class Actinopteri; order Beryciformes; family Berycidae; genus Beryx; species Beryx splendens. The sequence continues at coordinate 16,420 of OMOV01043064.1, read as the reverse complement.
CATCATTGTCTTGTGCCCAGAACGCAGTGTATGAGGAACCGGCAGATACAGAGTCCTCACTTAATCTGGGCCCGTGTGTCTGCATGTTGTGGAAACAGGTGACTGTCCTCTGGTGATGTACCCTTGCTTTTAAAGCCGTGCCTTGGTGGTCAGACAGTCTTTTGATGCCCTCCCATGGTGAGGATGACCATTATGGAGCGATGAGCACCCATGCTCCAGAAAAAATAATACTAGACACAGTCCTGTGAGAATACAAAATAATTAGTTTGATAGATCATAACGTTTTCTCAATAGCCGTGACTGCTGTTGAAACCCTAAAATCATCTTCTTGGCCATTTGGCAGATTATGAATCATGCCTGGACCCGTTTACACCTGCTCAGACATTAAAGGACAGTTCGTTTTCGGCATTACTTTTACATTTTCAGTACCATCATTGAAAAAAAATTAATGTTTATTTTTCCAAGTGCACAATTTTCGACAGACAATGAGGAATAAGCTGAGAAATACCTCCAAGAGCAGAGACTTCACCGTTACAAATGTAGAACAGCATTTGAGGAGAGTGACAGCGTTTCATTTCCTTACCGTTTTACCACCTCATCCTTTGAGGCCCAGCTCTGAGTCGAAGCGTATCACCCCCCCTGTGGTGCCACTGTTGGTTCTGTTGTTGTTTTTTTGTTTTGTTTTTTTCAGTGGACTTCATAGGACAGTCAATCATATTGATTGGCTGTATTGACTGTCTGAGCTCTTGGTATAAAGACTGAGACCGTGACAGCTAAACATGATCCTTAAATATATTTTGGATCCCCTAAATTGTTTGTTTACATTTGTAGTATTTATTTCAGATTTGAACAAAACCAACCTGTATTCTGAGTTATGATGGGAGCTGAGAGTAGAGAAGACAGTATTTCCCCCCCAGCATGCCTTTCTTTACCCTTCAATAATCTATATGCTGTATCCATATATATATATATATTGAGGGGAATGTCTTGGTCAACTGTCTAATGCAATATTTCATCCATTTTTTAGTTGTTATCAGGCAGCTACATCAAAGAGGCCCACAAGTGGTCTTTAGATGGACTGCCTGCTGGTTCTCACATTGTTTTTAATAGGGTCCTCGCAGCAGGCAGTGATACAACCATTTGTGTTGCTCAGCCCTTCTTCAAGACCCCCTGGGGCACGCTGGTCTCTCTTTCCGCTGCTAATGCTGAAGGAAGACAAGGGTGTTTCCTTGACCCTGGAGGGCTGTGCCTTGGTCGGATCTAGAGTGTTGTACGTGTCGACAGTAGGTCACAGCCGAGCCAAACTCACTATCGTATTGTGTTTAGCATGAGAGAAACCTATTTGTTCTACCTTATTTTGGATTCCGACTCCGACCTGTTCTTAAACATAACAGGAGGGCCTTGCTGCTGCCAAGAAAAAAAATTGGAAATGTAATTTTTGTTTTCAAAATTTAGGTGAGGATTTCAATAGACCAACCTGAGCACAATGAGAAAGCATGGTGAGGAGTAAGAAAGGTGATGGATTGGAGAATGGAGAGGTCTTTCGTCAGTAATTTGTCTTACGTAGTGTTGTTAGAGGCTTCTCTCAAGCAGTCGCCTGCGGGCTCTGGGCATACACTTTCATCTGGTCTACTGTGCATACCTTTCATCGCCTGCAAGCTCATTATCCAGATGTCTCAACTCATGCCGATATGAATAAATGGATAAACCCAAATGTATCAGGTGGTTAAATTGTTCATGCCAACTTATGTTTTCTACCTATACAAAATAAATGGAAAAGTCAGGGCCTAAAGTGTTCATAAGCCCCTTTGAAACTTTGTACAGTTGTTCCACACAGTGACACTCTCTCGAGGCTATGCTGACTTACCTGTCTGAAAGGGGGCAATGAATAATTTGATCACATTTTTCATTTCACTCAAGTGCTGAACAAACAGGAATCTGTGATTAACAGTTTTAATTAGGATTCTAACTTGACAAATTCTTACAGCCTTGCAACGTGCCTGAGATGAATAAATCACCGGCCTGGGATCATCAAGCTGCCTCCTAAGTGAATGTGCTCATAGCCAGAGATTGCTTTGTGATTCAACAAGCTGTGAGTCAGCCAGGGCTGAGTATGTTTAACTGATCCCCTTTCCTCCAGCCTCCCCCTCCTCCCCCTTCTCTCCACATGTCAGTTGTATCCCTCCTGAAGGAAGTTTATGTCCACTCAGTGAGTTGACCACCCTGCTCGAGGAGTGGACCCCCGTGCTCTTCAGTGTTCCCTCTTTAACTCTCGCGCACCAAGACTTGACATCAAAACAGAGTGCTACTAATATTAGTTAGCCTCACATCTAAGACGTCTGTACACCCAGGTTACTAGGGTGCTGTAGTAACAGCGGCATAGCATTTGGGTAGTTTTACTTTTATATCAAGCTTTGGTGCGTATATGGTTTGTTTACACGGATAACCCTGCGAGTTAGTCCGGAGAAAAGGAAAAATTGCCCTTTTCATAATTTATTGTGATTATTTTGTCAGGAATTCACTGCCTCAGTAGAGACAAGACCCCAACACATCAGTTAGCGAAGTCAAAGAGACTTCATAACCAGCAGCTTTTCTTTGTAAATGAACGTCTTTCTTTTTTAATTTGACAATGTCAAACCGGGACGCGTAGCTTGCTTATGATTTTAAGGATAGTGTGTCTGGCTAGACGTTTTGGGCTAGACATTTCCTAAAGCAGTTTATTTTGCTACATTTTCCCCAGAATCACTACTCAAGCCTGCTCTTATATCAAATCTGTGTTAATAATTACAAAAAGTAGGGGTACCCGGGTGGTGTAGCGGTCTATTCCCTCGCCACCAACACGAGGGCTCGCAGGTTCACGCCCCCGTTGTTACCGCCGGCTTGGTTGGGTGTCCCTACAGACACAATCGGCCGTGTCTGCGGGTGGGAAGCCGGATGGGGGTATGTGTCCTGGTCGCTGCACTAGCGCCTCCTCTGGTCGGTTGGAGCGCCTGTTCGGCGGGGAGGGGAACTGGGGGGAGTAGCGTGTTCCTCCGCACGTGCTACGTCCTCCCGGTGAAACTCCTCGCTGTCAGGTGAAAAGAAGCGGCTGGTGACTCCACATGTATCGGAGGAGGCATGTGAGAGTCTACACCCTCCCCAGATCGGCAGAGGGGGCGGAGCAATGACCGGGACCGCTTAGGCAGGGGGAATTGCCAATGTACAATTGGGAGACTTACAAAAAGTAGTGCATCGCAATTCTGCATGATATTCTCCAAATCACGTGAAACAAGAGGCAGAGCTCCCGTGCGGCTCTTCTGTTTGAAAGTGGCTTAAGTGAGATTTTCTAACCTTTGGTGATGATTGTCTATATTAGCTTTGAGCTTTTAAGGGACTTTTGTACACTTCATACAACATAGTAGGTAAATGGTCAGGTAATTGTTGCACCTTTTCTAATCGGGATATGGAACATCGATCGGAGATATTTCTCTGACATGTCTCCCTACATTTTTACATAGAGGCAGGCACGATCTGTTACTAGCTCGCTGTTGACAAAAACGAAGTGTAAGCTACATAACACTTTGACATAACACATTTTGAATTGCTTGGGGAGCATAAACCCGATCTACAAAGCCAGATTTTGAGGATTTCTGATTTTTTGATGCTGTATAGTGGAACATATATCTACAGGGGCCTAGCAGTCAGTGATTAATTTGTTGAAGATATATCCAAAAAAAAGGATTGGTCTACAGGTTGTCAACTTTACTTCCCCTCATCAGGATCTACCAGCAAACATAATATATCCACCCCATGCCAAACAATATGCTTTCTGCCCCAGTGAGAACAAGTCTGGGCTGTGAGGGGATTAATCCCTGTCTCCAAATTTCACCAGTTACTCTAAGTCTACAGTATCTATTCTAATGAGAAATTTAAACATCAGTAATATGCAGCGATATTTGAAATTCAATTGTGAAATGTTAAATTTAAATCTTGATGATATGCATCATAACTATTGTAATCAGAGATCCTCTGCCTCGCCTCCGTTATTAATTGTCCAAAGCGTAATGATTTATTGTGGTCCTGCAGAATGATTATTAATTTTCTGGTTGATTATACCTGTGGGCGGCAACAACAGCATTCTGAATATAAGCGTCTGCTAAATGAAAAAGTATTCTTCACATGAAAATATGTCCTTGGAGAAACAACAACTCATTTTTACTTTAATCAAACATATGTAAAAGTGCTGCTGATTAAGCGCACTGCGGCCCGCATTCAGCGGGGGGAATTTGTAATGAATATTATCTGCTTTGCTGTTTATGAATGTGATGATTTTCTTTGTTCGGTCTTGTGATTAAAAAAAAGCATTTCTTCTGTTGTGCATGCAGTGAAATCCTAGCAACTGTCCGTCATTCTATTGAACCGTTTGCAGGTTGTAACATGGCAAAGGACTACCGTACTGCACCCACACTGCACCTGCACTGCAACAGCAAAACGTGCGGCACCAGAATATCACACTGGTGTGACATTGTTGGTTTGCATTCCAAAGGAGAGTGACAGGAGTCTGTGTAGGATACAAGCTGCCTTCTGCCGGGCAAGTCTGGCCCTGCCTAAGCTGCGTGCAGCAGGCCAAGTTCAAACTTCACGTCAGGAATTGCTATGATCTCAACACTTAGTGGAATGCACAGGTGCAGACACTCTGTAGCAGACAATCCCTGCTAACACTTGATCAATTTGACACGTTGCAGGGCTGAAGCCAATGGCAAGTTCCTGTGGGATTGTGATAGGGCCTCATGCAACAAAAGAAACAGTCCAATGAGCCGAGGGTTTGTTTTTTTCTGCCTCCGGTCTTGTAGTATCCTGGGCTGCTAAATCCATCTACACTCCGTGTGTCCCTCTCGCTCACCCACAGACGATGGTTGTGTAATAACACTTTTGCACTGATAAGCTTGGCATGGATGTCCAGTGGCATATTAATCTATCCATGTCCAATTAATCAATGCTGTGTCCCACACGGGTGCTCTTTACTACTCTGGCTTCCACTTACATTTACTGACACCAACTGACATGTTTTATCAGGGACCAAATTCATATACAACCAGCTTGCATTACTCCTTTGCATATTTCTACAATGTCGAATGGTCATTTGTGCAAGTGTATTGATTTATATTCCGTACTTTAAGCAGGCTCACTTTTATAGATATTCATGATCAGTCAGGAGAGAATCTGAAGGGCTCTGTTCGCAGCTTGATTGATCACAAGAGATATCGCTGTCCCCAAAACAAAGGTTCCCAGGACTTTCATTAACCGAATTGAATTAGTTATCCAATTAAAGAGGTTCACTCAGTTGCAGAACACTATTTGAAATTAATTTGAAAGGAGGGACCAGACGAGGCCTTTTCATGGTGTTTTGTGATTAGGCCTGTTGCTTCACGTCACAGCAGCCTTATCCTAAATTCGCCACGTCCTGCGCCTACAGTGAGCAGATTTGTTTGGAATGCTTCAGTCAACCTTTACAGTTGATGCGTCAGTGCTGTTCATCCTGGAGACCGTCCTCTCTGGCCACTAAAAAGGAGAGGCAGATTAATTAACAGACCTTTGCAGCCAATGAAGACAGGTGGCAATAATCCTGATAAGAGACAGATCTGAAACCTCTCATACAAAACCAATTTCAACTACATTCCATTTTTCAAAAGCTCATCAGGGTGAAGAACGAGAGTGTTGAACTCGTACGGCTGTAGAATTTGTTTCTCTCTGATTGCCTTGTCAGGATATCTTATCCCATGGCAGATGACCAAAACCCCACCCTTAACAGACAAACTCTGTCTTCCTTTTTCTTTCTTTCTCTCCCTCCACCTTTCTCCCTCTCACTGACACACAAACGCTTTCACACAATACGTCCTCTGTCTCAAACGCCTACACACATTCTCACATGCACATCTTCTTACGCACACTATCTTGCACTACGTCACACACACACAAGCCAACAACCACAATGCTAATGCCACAAACACTTGGAGGAAAACACCAGTGTTTTCCACTTTTTCTTCATCATATCTCTAATTATCGCTAATTAACATTACATAGCTTTTGTTGGTCTAAATTAGGGCAAGGTCCTTTTGAATCACTTCGTTTGAAAGCTCATGAAACTCGTCAAAAGTGCTGGCTCACACGTTTCAGCCGACACAAAATGTGTAAAATAAAAGTTTAGAGCAATCAGTTCTAGCACAAACTAAATTGTTTCTGCAGAGGGCATTGATTTAGACACTATTTATCTGGGACATCGCTGCAAGTTGCAAGGAGGATATTTATCTGAGTAGAATGGACACGGACACCGCTTGCTTTGCGATGATACTATAAGCAGCACATTATAGTGTTGCTACCACCCACTGGCAATTAGTGCATAATAATGTGCTGTACTTGCACATTGTGTGATTGAGCACATCTATGTTAGGGTTATGAATACATAACCTTCTTTTCTTTCCTTTTTTTTGCTGCTCCAGCTCTCTGCTTCAAGAGAGCCTCAGTGGTCGATGATAGGACCCACCATGACTGTCCAAACACTGGTCCCTCAGGGACATTAATTTCCAGGCAGTCCCATGAGTGAGTAAAAAGGAGAGAGGGAAAGAGAGAGGGAGCTCACTGAGCATGAAGATTAGGGAGTGGGAGCCACACACCTCTATCAAACAAAGTTGTTTTCTCTCCTTCCAGGGAAAGTATAATGGGGCAAATTAATTTTCCAGAGATTAATGTACAAGGTAAATATTTTAGTGCAAGTACTTATCTCCTTGAAAGTCTGGGGATGGACACCCCCACACTCCCTTTCCCTATTCTACCCTCCCATCCCCTTCTTAGTGTGTGTTGAAACAGCTTGGCTGTATAAGGAGTCTAATGAGAGAAGAGATTCCAAGCAGCCTGATGGCTCTCATCAATCACCTTTCTCCTTTGGAGGTGTGATACGGGCTGGGGGAAGGGGCTGTGGAGGGCTGGGTGGGAGTTGAGGCATCAGGCTTTTAATCTCAATAAGTTAATAGACTTTCTAGTCTGGCCTTGCTAAGTAGAACTTCATCCCTGTTGTTAGCAAACAAGCAGGATGTGCTCAGGAGCTTGTCTCAGGAGACGTTTGGTATCTCCACATCACAAAGCTCACTTGTGTTGCACCTCAAATGAGGAGATCTAACTATAGTTTGTCAACACATTAATAATGGTCAGTTAAATGTTACTAATTATTTTGTAGTCATTTTAACAAAACAAAATGAAAATGTTTAAATATGTGGTTGATGAAAATGTTAGCAGCACACTTCATATATGGCACATGTGTAAGCATGGTTCTTCATTTAGCTGAAGGTGTGTACATCAACAGATTATACTGCAAAGCCACAAGGGGCACAATACTATGACAGCCTCAGATATGAAGTAGGCCTATATTGCAAATCTCATTTTGTCACATCTTGACATGCTGAAGGCAGAGGTGTTGAGATTAGCAAGTTAGCTCAGCAGCTAACTCTGAGAGGGAACACGGAAAGGGGGTGGTTGACGTTTGGGTAAAGGTAATGGGGACGAGAAAGATAAGTTCAATTAAGCTCAATTATATGTTTGGTAAAACATCAGACTTGCAACCTTTGGGTCCAAAGCTTTGTCCTCCAGAGGATAGTGCCTTTGTGTCTTACGTTCAAATAATGTAATGGAAGTGTAAACCAGCCAATCATTAAGCTGACTGTGGAAATATACTGTGTCGATGAGCGTTACATGAGGCAGGGTTGTGTTAAAGGATCAATTCAGTGATTTTGGACCTAAATATAGTTTTTTATAGACAATATTGGCTCCTGAGTCAGCTGTCAATTAAAACAGCGAGCTTCCATTGCTAGCCTTTTGTTGCTAGCAATGTGTCCAAACGGGATTTGTCAAAATATCTCTAAGAAAGCCATTTGTAGGCCCCCCAGGGGCGTTGAGAGCAAATGAAAAAATTATCTCTGCTTTCATGACACAATTTCATCATTACACACTTTCACTAATCAGGAAATCACGGAACTTTCTGTGGCGCCCCACAGACTGCTGTGGGGTGAACGTGTGTTACGGCGGCATGATCTAGTTTTGCGGACAGTCGGGTCAGATTGTATACAACTGCACATGGAGCCGGTTAGAGTTTGATAGAAGACTATCCACCGAGTGGAAACGGTGCGGTGCTGCTACTTTCCAGGCTGTGAATATAAATACAGTACGTCAGTTGGTCGCCATATCATTTTCACAGACTGGCTTTGTGGAGATATTTTGACAAACCCTGTTTGGACTCATTGGTAACAGCAAGAGGCCTGGCAACGGAGCTCGCCAATTCTGGTCAAGATTTGTACCAATGCAGCGTGCAGACGTTTCTCTTTTCATCATTGGTCAAAATTTCCGACCATGTACTTTTTGAGGACAATAACGAATTTGTCCCTTTTGCCGATGTGACATTTTTGGTTAATTGATTATTTTCTCACTGGGCAGTGTGTATGTGTTAGTGGTTGTAGTCGGGATAGGGGGAAGGGGTAATGTGGAAAATATGTGGAAAATGTAATTGGGTTGACTGTCCACTCATTAATAATGATTGTGTTTGGATAAATAGTGCCCTACTTTCAGAATCTGTGGCTCTAAATATTCCCAATAGGCTGCTTCCTTCCTGTATTGATTGATTGGTATAGTGCTTAAAGGTCACAGTCATAAAACATAAGGATGTAATTAACACACTGCTGTCTGTGATTTTTAACCAGTGGTTAATGTATTGCATGTTGAGTTGCTAAGTTATAACTGGCTGCTCAGTCTAGTGGCTGGATTCACAAGTGTTATTTTGAATTTTGAGTTTTTAAGATTAGAATATGTAGCTGCAGAAGAAATGTTAGTATTTCTTATGAGACGGTGCCCTTCGCCAGAATGTGGCTGGTAAGTCTGCCAGGCCATAGCCACAGTCTGTGATCCTCAAATAATTTCTCTTTAATCAATGTCTGCTTCAAAGAATAAATGGAGCATTGTGTCTCTTTTTCCTCTGAGCCGCTGGTTCTGCTCCTTTTCCATGTGTCCAGCATACCACACAACTTACATTCCACACAGAGTCATGTGGAGACAAGACAGATGTAATGGCTTGTCTCCTTGTGGTTACTTTACTCAGCTTCTTAATAGATACGGTAATTAATATGGCAGAGGGGATACAATCAATGTTTTGAGACACTTTTAACCTGAATCAAACGGGCTTGGCCTTGATATGACTAAAAGCTGCGGGTCCAGTGATGGATGTTACACCAACAGCTTCAATTAAATGTGCCTTTTCAGGATTGTCACCAAAAATGTGTGCAATTACTTTCAGTTACCTAAACCTTAAGGGCTGACCACCACATCAAATTCCTTTCTAATGGCTTCAGTTATCACTTTCCATTCGAAAATCACAAAAGAAATCCTTCACTGGATGGCAACACATTAGCTCTCAAAGGCTGTTGTTACCTTGGGAGGGGAGTCTATTCATATTTCCTCCGAGATTGAAAACATGTGTTTTGGTATGTGAAGACATTTATCTGAGTGTCTTGGCTCTCTATGGTAAAAAAAAGAAAAAGATCGAATAAGCTCACGGACGCATTTTTCCTCAAGTTTTCAATGAATACAATGAAATTTAGAATTTAACAGAAGTAATCAGATTTGATAGAAATGAATACAATGTAAAATTGAATCGTTTCTGAAGTCTGAATTGAGCAGATCAGTACAGCCATGGCTGGATAATGGTTACTGTTAAAGATCACTTGCACCCCAGAATATTTCAGATGTAGGCTATTCATTTAATAGACCGGACTCATTTAAAAGGAACCAATCAGATTATTGATTTGCATGGCACCATTGAGTGTGAGGGTTCACACCAAATTGATCCAGTTGGACAGGATGGAATGTTCCTTCCTCGGAAATATGATATATTGACACATAACTGAGGTCGTGTTTGATGCGGGTAGAATCTGACAAACACCTTATTGTGCATTCATACAATTAGAAGTGAGGTGACAGTTAGTGATCTGAAAACAACAAAGGTTTTTTTTGTTTGGTTTTCGTTTTGGCTTCCCCACTGTTCCACCTTGACAAGGGAAAAATCACTACGAAAAAATAATCGCAAGGAGCGGGCACCACTCTCTCAGTGAATTAATCAGAGTGACTGAAATAAAAAGGAGGCAAAAGTTCAAGATGTGAACGCAATGAATTGTATCAGTTCCTTAGAACCTACTGACATAGCTTACTTGTGGAGGAGCAAGCCTAGACAGAAAGGGCTGAGTAATGAAGATGGATGCATTCTGTTATCAGGCAGCCACTTACTGGGGCCTGATGTAACCTTAAACATTGCGGATAGCTCAGTTGCACAAAAGAATCTAATTAATGAATAGCAGCCATGAAAGAGGACAAGGCATGTGTGCATTTGCAGATGAATTCCAGACACTAATCAAACACTGTTCACGCGGCTTGGTTTGTCTCCAGAGCAAGGCGATATATTCGGTGGGGATTTTAGGTTCATGTTTGTATGCAGGCTTGCTCCTATATATGAATGACTGCCTGTGTGTGGGTGTGTGTATATGTGGGTTTCTGCTGTATGCACATGTATGCTGGGGTGTGAAATGTTGTCAGCAGTTGGTGAAATGCCATCCCCGAGGTGAAAAGGGGAGTGGATACAAGACAGGTGTGAGGCTGCATTACTCCGTTTATTCCAACAAAAGGGGCATTGTTTACTCTCCAATAAGGGATCAGACTACAATTACATGGATATCCCGGGAAATCTTGTCCCGTTTTCCTCTTTTATTCTATAGCATAGCGTCTATTGACCGTTTCAGATCTTATGTCACTGTTATGCATCTGACACCAGCACTCCTCTGCTTAATGTCTGAAACATGTTCAGGAGTTCAAGAGTTAGACGCAACAGTGTGCTCATCGTGACCGCTGACGCTTTGTTTGGAGAAGTCATGCTTGTTTGTTTCTCTCGCCCAGTACCAGCTCCAGTGGAACTCTCCGTGGCGGTCGATAAGCCACCAGTGGCAAACGTGGCTCGTGCTGATCACCGCGGCGGTGTTGCTGGGACTGGTGCCGTACGTTGTCCACTGCATGATGACTGCCTTCAACAACCCTCCTCCTCCCAGCACCTTTAAAGTGGCAGCTGCCTGTTTTGGTATTCTCACCGAGACCCTTCTGATCAAGTGAGTATTTTTTTCCCGCACAGTATTTTTTTAACCCGTCTATTTGTACTGGTTCGACTCGAAGTGCCCTTTTGGTCTGAACCTCCTATATCGCACGAATGCTGCATGCGGTCAGAATCATGACACCCACGTCAACACTTACTTTTGACGCTGGCATTCTGTAATCGGTCTTTCCATTTTGGTTCCGTTCAACTCCTCGATGTGTTCTCGCCCATGTGCGCCAAATGCAACTAGTAATTTGAAGTAAGAGTTAATATTTATGTGCGTTCTAAAACTATAAATGTGAGCATCCGAGTCATCCAAATAATCATCTCTGGAAACATATTAATGCCCCCCCACCCCCTCTCTTGTTCCCTCTCACTCTTTCCCATTTTGATATTGCTAATTGGAATAGTGCCTACGGTACTGTAAACCATTAGTAAATGAACAGTCTGTTTTTATTAGCATCTAACTTGTAAATAATGCATTAGATTCCTGGCATAAACATCAATTCTATGGTTGTGGAGTAACATATGGTATGCAACGTGAACACAGTCGTCTGGTTACAAAAAGAGGTTATCTGAGAGGTTAAGTCAATTGGATGGCAGATATGTTTTAGAAAAATAGTTGATTACTTATTGAGTTACTCAGAGTTATGTTTGAAAGGAAAGAAAGCGTTTTGATTGTGAAATTATGGAAACTAACATTTTAAGCGTCTTCACATAATAGTGTGTAATGTTGTCAAGGATGTTAATTGCACTATTCAAAAGTGAAAATTCATTCAAAACATTAGCTGATGCGACTCAGTTTGAATAACGCAGTGGATTGTATTATTGATACTAATTTTAAGAAAGGAATCAGAACTAATCCGTAATGGATTACATTGCCAAACCTTACCTTACCTTACTGCGCTTCATCAGCCGCATGCTGGTATTAAAACAAACTCCCCTTCTGGATTAATTCAAATTCATTGCGAAACATGATGTTAGTGGCAAAAGTGACGCAAACCTCCGAACCCCCAGACTGCCTTCAGTGCCAACGGGAGAATTAAAACGTGTGTGTACTACATCTACCTTTTCTCTCGTATTTGTTTTTACCAAAATGAGAGGGGCTGTTTGTAATCAACTCAACAAGGCTCGTAACTTTTCTCATTAGCCGCTTTTGCGAGGAATGTAGCTAGTGAACTGGTAATTAATAATATGGTTGCGCTGGTAATGTGCTTCTGCATCATTATGTTGTTTAAGCCCTTATCCAAGCTAGTAATGAGCTGTAATTTTATGACAGGAAATTGGTTTGTTTACAACACATTCAACAGCTTCGGAGAAACGACATTCTTGGCAGTTCTCTGCTGCAGGTATTTGCTCATTGCTCGAGTTGAAAGGGGTTCAAAATATGTTGTCATGCTAATGTAGTTTTAGGAAAGGTAACATGTACTACTAAAATACCGAAGCTTTGGTTAATGTGCATGGATCACCAATCTTTAATGGGTACAATGGAGCCATTCTTCAGTTTAGGTATGTTATATGAAACTCTAACTAAAATTACATACATCTGTCTGTGCAGCCCATGACACTGGAGTTACCCCACTCCACTAAACAGTCTACTGCCGCGCTCACTGGTACAAGAAGTAGGTTGGTGGGCACCGTTACTGGGCTTGGTGGGCCTCCGAGACCCGTGCCCCATGGTGCTTGTGCTGCCTGGAACGTGCCAGCCTCCTGCTGCCCACTGTCAGGGTGCATCTCACTCAGACTTGGCCCTTAGGGTGCAAGCTCTCATGAGGAGCTGCCCGATGTCTCTCGCTGGCTTCCAGACGACATGGCATGGTAATCTTTGCAACAGTGCTTTGAGACAAAGATTTATAAAAAAATAAAATAAACGGCCCTCTAAATTCAGAGTGACCTTCCGTTGTTATCGTGTTTGCCTCAGATTGCGCGCTTAGTTGTTCATTAACGCTGACTCCTAATGAAATGGGAACAAGTGGAAGCTGCAGTCCAATGCCAGGGCGGCTAAAGCATGTTGCTGCCGTCCCAGTGATTGGGCAGGGCAGATGTCCAGTGTTGTAAGCAGAAAGACAGCCTTTGTCTGTGTCATCTCTTTTTCCTCTGCGCTATTGTCAGTCGCCATGGCTGGAACACTTCAGAGGCAAGTTTAATTTGCAATAAATGAATTATGTAGTCCTAATTTTTTTTTCCCGTTAAAATTGGTCCATACAGGAGTCCTTTTAAAGATCTGAATATATTTTGATGTTTTGTATTTGTTTAAAAAGTATCCTCCCACCGTAAGGGAGACCTTAGCAGCGCATTGCAGTGCTTGTCGTATATTTGCTGCCACTCAAACATAATTACAGATATTTTACCTGCTCTTTTGTTTCATAAGGGGGATCCTTTATTTTGATTCTTGTCTTTCCTATTTAGTTAAAAAGGAAAGGAAGTAGGAAAGGAAAGAAAGTTATTATATAGATATTGTATCATTAGGCAGTGGAAGCAGCACGATGAATTGGCAAGCTGCTCTGGATAGGAGTACCAGCTAAATGCCCAAATCGAATGTAGAAGGAGGCACACTGAACAGTCTTAGATCAGGGCTCAACACTGTATGATCTGTTCTTCCTCAGAGTCTACTGACAAACTTCTCTTAATTACCATCACCCTCATTTTCCATTCAAGCCGATGGTGCACTGGCTGCAGTTCAACGTTGGAGAAAAGGGCATTTTGATCAGGAGCCTCCAAAATAATCTTCTTTTCTGCAGCGCCCCCCTCCTACTGCTGCAGGTCTGTTATTGGACACATTCATGAAGTCACATGACATTTGTTCGGCTTGAACTCCCTTTCAGAGTGCTGTCACACAATATGCGCCCTCTCCTTCCCCTACTGTCATGGCAAGAGTTGCGGCACTGAGACAGTGCCCTGACCATGCAGCTCTGCACTGTGAATTTTTATATGCCATTGCCTGGAGGTTAGAAACTCTCATTATGCCGTGTTAGATTTATTAAAATAGATTATGGAAATGTTAATTAAGTCATTAATTACATTATTTAAGCAGCATTGACAGATAAGGGAGTGTGTGTGTGTGTGTGTGTGTGTGTGTGTGTGTGTGTGTGTGTGTGTGTGTGTGTGTGGGGGTGGGGGGGGGGGGGGGGGGGGGGGGGAGCTCTGG
>OMOV01043055.1:0-11141 GCA_900312565.1 Beryx splendens | reverse complement strand
TATGAGGGAGCGGCGCGGTGGGGTGTGTATAGTGGGCCAGGGGGGTGCATTTAGTACATCATTAACACACACTCACACAGACACACACACATCCACACACACACACACACACACACACACCCCCTACATAACATTTCAGTGCAAGCTACATCAAACCATTTAGTCTGATAATTGTCAATTAGATTTTATTATCAGAGACACAGATAACATTTCTTATCCAACACTGCGTCTTCTCACTGTGATGTTTCCCTTTTGTACAACATTCATTTTCCAGCATGCTCACCTTGACATGACTCCATGAACAGTCAACCTCTCCAACAATAGCTGCAACTGGAATGTGTATTCACTCTCTTTATCAGTAACAGCAAACAGGCAAAATTACTTATTGAAAACACACAGAATGTTATCTTGTTCTCACAGGCCATGATGTGGAGGCCGGATTTGAATGCAATGAGGAAAGGCAGAATTTTCTTTACCACAAATGGTACAAATTCAAATTTATAATTGCCCATCTGCATTTCCTCCAAACGTCATCTATTTTTCTATTTAACCAAAGTAAAATGAAAGAGTAACATCACTACAGGTGAGCTGCACAGCCAACAATGCTGCTGTGTTCATGAACCCATGTGGGTGCTACAAACTATCTTTCATCAAAGCCAAATATCGCTCTATCTCTAATACATCAAATGCATACGTTTTTCATAACACATTATGTAAAAACCTATATGTATTCCCAGAGAAGTTTCATTAAGATAATATGTCAAGTTTCAAGTTATTATGTAACATGAAACAATTCAAGCGACTTGTTAAACTGGTCTTTGTTCTGACTGTAACTATGTAAAGTGAACAACAGTCTCATGATCCGGTGGTTATACCCAGTATCGAGCAGCAAACATCTTCGCAGATACCGTATATTCAGCACGAATCTACTGTCCGGCGTCAAACAGCTTCTTCCTGCCCTCCATACCGGACATGGCGTCCACGTTCTTACGCCAGTCGGTCACCTCCTCTTTCTGTGGGGCGAGAATGCAAATCAGCTCATTCTGCTAAGAAAACGTCTACTTTGTACACTGCAACAAAGGTGTAACGATGAGGAAGTAGTTTCAGAAGTATTAAAGGCTTTCAAAACCACCTTACCAAAGCTGAAATGAAGTCACAGTGGATTTACGGTGATAAATTTAGGTCGAAGTCTACGGCCATTACCTTCTCCTCCTCCTTCTTCACAGTCTTCAGGTTTGCCTTGAAGTCCACAGACTCTTTGACCTTGCTTCCCAGCAGAGCGCCCAGCATGGCGTCGGCAGACACCCTCACCCTCCTCAGGTTTGGTCGCTTCATCTTGCCCTTCAGCTCAAAGATCTTCTGGGACAGGTCCTGAATCTATTTTCCAACACAATATACGCATCCCGAATGTTTACGATGCTCAGTTTTAATGTAAAAAGGGACATATCTTAAAATGATTAAAGGATATTAGTTACCTCCTTGTCGCATTTGGACACTTTTGAAGCAATGTCATACCGCACTTCATCAACGACATCAATTTTCTGGTGTAGCTCTCTGCAAAGATTCTGTGGGGAAAGAAAACTTTAATTTCCAAGTGCAGGGAATTTGTTTTGTACTGGTCTAGAAACATATTGGTAACTTTACAGTGTTTCACAGGACAGACTGACACACATGAGGCAAGGACAACAGCACTTTAGACACAGCGCAAAGAGACAGTGCAAGACATATGGACAGATGGAGGTCTTTGCAGAATATTCCATAAATATCCCTCTATGTAAATACATGCATTGTCTGAATAACACTGTTTTTGCTTGGTGGTGTAGAATTTCTGGCTTTAACCTACCTAGGTGTTGAATGTTCAGTGAATGTGCCATTTATTTGTGTTTCCATGTTTCCTGTCCACTACCTTTTTTAAACCTTCATTTATCCAGGGATCCAACACCCTGGTTCACATTCATACAGTTGCACATATTCACACCTGGCACCTGCTCAGTAAAACTCTAGTTCTTAATGTTGATTTACTGTAAACTTGACCAGGGGTTAGAGATTTACAGTCTACATCATGAGACACCAAAATAGGATCAGTTTACTCTTCTCTCTTTAACCCAGAATAAGTAAGATAGTCTAGATTAAGGCCTAACTGTTGTGTGATCAAGCGATCAAGTGATCAGGTAAAACGTTTTACATTTAAAAATGTAATTTCTTGAAGGGCCCAGGTTTGGATTCAAATAGGCTTATTGTATAGATACTGTATAATGTATGGAGGTTATCAGCTGATTTAGAGCAATGGTTCCCAAACTTGGGTCTCAGGACCACCAGGGGTCCTTTAGGGGCTTCCCGGTGGTCCCCAAGAGATTAAGAAATGCCTTAATTTCACTATTATTTCACTCACTAGAGGTTTGCACTATTACAGGATGTATAAGGTTATTTAGGTTTAATGTGCCTATTGTTGTTATAAGCTCACCTGCAGTATCTTCAGTTGTGATTTAGTGTAGAATTGCGTTACTGTCTATATAGATGCAATGAGTTGACAACAGATGGGGGTTAAATGCTTAAATGTATTTGGGGGTCGTCGATGTGGAAGCTGTACCTGTAGTTCCTGCACAGACAGGCCGGACAGCTGGAGTGGTGGGACTCTCTCAGAAAGGGTTCTCTCTCGCTCTGCTTTCTTCTCCTCCTTGTCATTCTCCAGCATGGCCATGGCCTTCTTCAGCAGTTTGGTCTGGCACACGGCACATTATGCAAAGTCAGAGTTGGACAGCCGGCTGGACGTGGTATGGTTTACAGTGCTTAGAAAGTGTGAAATTAACTCCAGATGACTGACTTAGTAATCATTCTTATACAAATTATCAGTATAATTATTAATTAAAAGCAATAGTATTTAGTTCGCTGTACTTTCTTTGCATCCCCTCCCCAACACACACACACACACGCACGCACGCACACACACACACACACACAGATACACACAAAATACCTTCAAGTACAGTCTGCGAGATGCAGAGATTTTTGGCTTTGGTTTCTGGAAAAGAAGATGGCATAGACACTCATTTTTCTGGTGAGGAATTTCAAACATAGAACAATACATTCTTGACTTTTCAGTGTGGAGTTTACAAGTGTTGAGTGGAAATTTGTTTGTCCACTCAGAGCTGATTTGGCTCTGGGGCGGAGGTAAATTAACACTGATGGATGTGAACATGCACACTGGCATCGTGCTGATGTTTACACCCTCACAATTTAATTAAGTGACAACAGTTGTTTCTGTTGTCATTGTCCATACTACGGTAATAAGATACTGATTGAATATTTATTTAATTTGTGTCAAGCCAGGTCATCTCTCACACTTATTCAACTCCAACCAGCTCAACCAAAGTTCACTTCCAATTAAACCAGTAAGAGATGTAGACATGATTATTTTATTCTTTGGTCTGTATTAATTATAATGTCAGTCAATCCCACAAATAGCCAAGACACTTCATGTTCTTTGGACCTGGAGTATAGAATATATAAAATCCTCATAATTCAACATTATTAGAGTTTTAAGCCTCACGACAGATCACAACAGTCATAAATTAATAAATCAATATTAGATTTAAGTGATTTATTCTGGCTTTGATAGGAGAATCAACGTACCGAAGCCCTGTCCAGTCAGGAAAGACGCACCCACAAGCCATAAAGAGAGAAAAAGTGCATTTTGTTATGTTTTTGTTCCACACATGAATTTGACATTTTGGTAGGTTGGCATCTGACAATACGTTACGGTGGAGTTACTGATGAATGGAATGAGACGTGGATACTTACGCTTCAGACATGGTTGCAGTTCTTTGTGTCTCCTGTCAAGTCTATCAATGTAAAAAAAAATACTGATTATCTGATTGGAGAATACTTTTCCCTGTCCGGTTACTATGAAGAACAAAATGTTTAACTATATTTAAGCACTTATAAAATTACTCATAAGTTTGTTTTTGATCTTTCTTTTTTTTAATTTAGAAACCCCCCCTCAACATTGCTTGTAGATCCATAGCCGGGGACAATATGGATGACATCTTAAGGTCAAACATAGGACTGGAAGAAGAAAAAAAACTCTAAAACAAAGGCACAAATACAATTACTTAAGAACTTATCTAACAAATAATTAAGAACTATAGAGCAAAGAGAACAGGATTCATATAGTTTATAATGCCTTTTTATGGGTTTCAAAAATAACCAGCAGGGAATGCTTTAACATTATTCCAGATCATTACATATAGTATACGGCACCGAGAAATGATAAGCAATGAAAATCCAGCTGATTCCTATGAGAATAGTTTGCAAAGTAAAACACATAAATCAAGCACACAATGTGCCATGGTATTTTTAACTTCAACTTTGACTTCTGTACAAGATCAGAGGCAGCCAGCTGCTCTCGAAACAGACAAAAAATAATAAATCCCCTCCCTGAATAACGTTTGAAGTGGTTCATTCCAAATGAGATATCCATTTGGGCCCAAAAAAAAGTAAAAGACATTAAGCTTATGAAATCATTGCTTTTACAAAAGTAAAGCACATTATGGGTTATGAGTAATCTTCTTATCTACTTTTTATCTACTTTTTACACAATAGCTTTGCTTTTGAGGACAGAATCATCTTGTGCTTTTGAAATATTGACTGATAAACCTGAGGCAGCAACATTTTTCCAAAATGGATATCAAGAAGTTTGGAGTGAAACCCTTCATTTGTTGTTTCATCACCTTCTGCGTCCCCCCTGCATTATTTCAAAAATAAAAATCCTTACCTTGTAGGTGACAAATAGTCACAGGCAGTCTTTCTGAGAGCACAAGTGCAGAAACAGGGTGGATATATAGATTCCAGCGCTCATGTGAGTGGCTCACTAAAATAGCTCCTCTGTCCGCACCATTCTTGCTCCGTCTGATGTGTGAAAGTTCTTGCCTTGTGACTGTCCACCTGTGATGCTTTCTTAACGCCTCGGCCTCCTCACCAAGGAGGACAGGGCTAAGTCTGTAAGTGTCCAAAATAGTGTGTGTGTGTGTGTGTGTGTGAAATTAAAGTGTTGATCGCACACACAGTCTATATGGATTTTTTACATTACACAGTGGAACAATGCCAGAATTGGTTTCGTTTTATTGAGATAACACAATTTGCTGTGTTCCAACGTTGAATATTACACTACTTATGAATATCAATAGCACAGTCCCATTGCAGTAACTTCAGCAAACACTGCAATATCATTCTCTTTCAATTTTAGCTGATTGAATATCTTTTGAATATCCAGTATATATGTCTGACAAATTATAAGACAGTTTCTTACAACAAATAACACGTTCTAGTAGGCTAGTTGTTTATGATGGACAAACACCATATCTACAAAATCAACACATCCTGTAGGTCCAAGAAGGTCAGAGTAGACCGTTAGTTTTAAAGCTTATGCTGCCATCACAAGGCCAGTAAAGAGAAGTGTAAGTGAGACAAGAAGCTTCACTGGAAACACATGGGAGAGAGTCTTTAATGGTTGCTTTGTTCTTGACAACACTTCACTAATACACAGCAAAATGGAGCAGTTTCTAAAAAAGCAAATATTCAAGTCAATGTTCTATCAACATACTATGCAAAATTTTATATAAATAAGATAAAAAAAACACTTCATGCCTTCAGTTCCCCTTCACATAAAATAGGTTACTGATTATCCTTGCGTGAAAGATTTTTTGCCATGTCTTCAAGTCATGAGTCATTATACTGTATAATAGATGTAGTGATGTTAAATATTATAGATACACTATAGATGCAGCTTAAACTAAAATGACAGTTACTTTTTCAGTTGCCAGAGGCGTCAAACAGCTTCTTCCTGCCCTCCATACCAGACATGGCCTCCACGTTCTTACGCCAGTCGGTCACCTCCTCCTTCTGTTGGAAACAGCAGAAAGTATCACTCACATGCAGCCGAGACAAAAACAAATCCAGGATTCAGGGTTTTCCCTAAGGTTTCAGATTCCCTGAGGAGCCATTCTGACAAGGTAAGCAGAAGCAAAGCCAGGCTTACCTTCTCCTCCTCCTTCTTCACCGTCTTCAGGTTGGCCTTGAAGTCAACGCAATCCTTGTGCCTGGAGCCCAGCAGCACGCTCAGCATCGCCTCAGCCGAGATCTTCACTCTCCTCAGGGTCGGCTTCTTGAACTTACTCTGCAGCTCTACGATCTTCAGCGTCATGTCGTTAATCTGGACAGGGGATGTGATGGAAAGGACCGGGATATTGCCTTTTTTTTTTTGGACAAGGAATTACATGAATGGAAGTGTTGCAACTGTGAGAAACATGGTTAAAAATGGCTGCAATAAGAATCAGAGGACACAGTTTATTACATAAAGGAAGTGAGCATTCACAGTATTTCCGTTTTTTTCCTAAAGTGTCCACTTGTTCAATTCCATGGATTTATAAACCATGGTTCCATGTGTTCTTACACCAATCCTATCCTAAATTGTTTAGGTTTCTATAGAGGACAGCTGTAAACTGCACTTCTATTCTAAAATGTTTAGATCCGTTCTGTGAACAACTGCTTATACGTCTATTTTGAAATGTTTAGGTCCATGCGGTGGGCAAATACTTGAACAGTGATTCAGGAGAAAGCACAGAGTATTTCAACACAGTACATGGTGCATCCCACTGTTTTCATGGGGCTCGAAAAGGAGGCGTGTCTTGGAAGGCAAGTTTGGATGAAGCAGGGGAGTGTTACAGAAGCAGCCAGATGCAAATCCACTACTGGTAAAACTGGGAATTGGTGAGCAAATCCCCTTGGTTGTCATTTTTTAAATTCAGCTATATGTAGGGTTCAACTGATATGGGTTTTTGAAGGCCGATACTGATACCAATATTTTTGTTTTGAAGCTTCCAACAGTCGATAATTTGTGCTGATTTATGTCTAAATTTTGTTTTCATTTTCATGCCAGAAAATTACAAATATCCAGAGTTTTATTCTCGTCAGGGTGGAAAAGCCTCTGAATCAGCATTTAGACTGTCATGTGACACTAAAACTCTCCACTGAAACTCAGACTAATATAATTTCTCAGAGTTGGCAGCTCTGTGACCCACCTCACCTGTTTAAGGGCTGAAAAATTTTGGGATAGATATCTACCCCTAAATAAACATTACTGAACAATTAAATGGATAAATAAAATGAGCAAAGAAAATGTAAATTCATTGCAGGTTTTACCAACTGTTTGATCAGGAAGGAACCTCAGGACCGGCTGATATCCATGTATTTAATAAAAAGCCAATATTGGCTCGATATTTCTGCAAACTGATATATTGGTCTAACCCTAATATGTAAATTTGATTCTGTCTGGGGTTTTACTTTTCATTCTGTCTCTTTAATAATTCAGTGGTTAATATAATCAAGTAGCAGCCCATAATTCACTGCCACACTGCCATGTTGGCCCAAACCAGATGAACTGGGACTGACTCTGGTGATACTTCTGATAGATGGAGCTGAAGACTGGCTCTTAACTCTCATATCTAAAATGCCATGTGGGTTTGGCAGGAGCGGGCTGCAGCAGAATGGTTGTGAGAACATGGAGGAAGTGATAAAAAAAAAAGTGGCTTCAGGCTGAATTTATGGAAAACGAACAGGCTGCATCGACATCTCTGGAAAACATTAAGAGACCACATCAAAATTCCAGTTTCATGGTTTATAGGTATGTGTCTGTAACTTTTGATATTCTTTTATGAACTATTGACCACATCTGATTGTAATTTTAAAAGAAAAAAATCGAATTCAGAACATTTATATGCAGAAAAGTCAAAATACCAAAAATACACAATCTCATTATACATTGAATAATGCAAACGAAACAAGTTTTTAGCCATAAATACATGCTAAAAATAACAATGTCTTCGCTCAATCAATACTTAATCAATACCTCGGTGAGTTGAACCAGGTGTGCTGGTGGTAGATGCTACATGGAAGGGCAGTTGTGCCTCGAAGAGAGGTTTGAGAGCCACTGCCATGGCAAAATACAGATGGGGTAGTCTCTTAATTTTTTCCAGATGATTCTGTGTTTTGCCCCTGCAGCCACTTGGCGGCAGTGTTTGTTCACTTTTAGATCTTGGGGTTTGAATTGTGATCCCGTCTTGACTGTATACTTATTCATCATTATTGGGTGCAGTATTTTGGAAACATTTATACCCATATTGGCTTGATTCTCCAGCAGCTTACCTCCTTGTCATTTTTGAACACCTTGAGGTTGATATCATACCGCTCCTCATCTACAACATCAATCTTGTGGTGCAAGTCTTTGCACAGATCCTGTAAAAAGAGTAAAAGACGCCCTCTAGTGGTGAGAGAATATGGCGTAAACTCAAATGAAACAAACTGTGTGAGAGATGAGGATGTGAATGAACCTGC
This sequence comes from Beryx splendens, assembly GCA_900312565.1. Lineage (NCBI taxonomy): Eukaryota > Metazoa > Chordata > Actinopteri > Beryciformes > Berycidae > Beryx > Beryx splendens. The sequence continues at coordinate 2,750 of OMOV01043055.1, read as the reverse complement.
AGCTCCTGCACAGACAGACCAGACAGACTGAGAGGAGGAACTCTCTCAGCCAGAGTGGCTGCTTTCTGCTTCTCCTTCTCCTCCTTCTCCTCCTGCACCATCTGAGCAGCCACTGTCAGCATTCTGATCTGAGGAAACGGTCAAACTAACATTATAGGGATGTAATGTTGTGGAAAAGTGCATGACTTTTATTGGAATCCCCTTTACACCAGTTAGACCAGGGCAATTCTGCCAAAAGTCCACAGTAATGTCAGATCAAATTAGTCTAATTCAGTTTATATTAGTCCATCAGCATGACACATTATTTAAAAAAAAGTGCATGAAATTTTATATTTACATTATAAATACATAAAACAACACACACACACATATCATCCATTTCTCACATAACATAACAGGATGATAAACTAATAAGTAAACACCTGTCCATGCTGTATGCTGGATAATGTTTTTTATTCATCTTTGTCTTTTGTGTTTTGCACAATATACAACATGCACTCTAACATGTTAAGTCCAAAACTACATTGACAGTATATAAGTGGCTGTACCTACCTTTAACCCCAGCTTCCGAGAGGAGGAGATCTTTGATTTTTTCTAGAATTCAAAATATGGGGGGGAAATGAATACATGGTTTTTATAGTCTTAGATGACAGATGGTAACCTAAAAAGGCTTATCGAAATAAATCACATAGTAGATACTCACCGGTCTGTTGGAGAATTAACAAGAGGGAGAAAGTAGATTAGAAAATATTTAACATTTCATCGTTCTGCAATATTTTGAAACATATTTTTCAATGAACACATGAAGTTAAACCAAAAGTGATTATACTACTCACCCATCTGCCATGATTGCCTTTACAATTCACGCTCTGAAATGTGGAAAACAAAAACATGAAGCTTAACTGTCAGTCATTTTTCAGGGAGAAACCAAACGTCTGTGCAGTAGAATCATTAGTAAACCACCATGCACCTCACTGCAGATACAGAGTGTTTCCTTCACCCTTAACACCTGTTCAATTGAGCTGTGTGCAGAAGATTGATGGTCGGTTTCGGCCTCACTGGCCAAAGTATTTCACCCACTCAGAACATTTATTGGCCCATTAAAGCTCGCTATGCAAAATGATTTATTGTTCCCTCCTGCTGTTCCTCACGTCCAGCAGGTTCAAAAGAGGCCGCTGCTCATAAATGAAGAATAAAGTAATTTCCTGTAAGATGTGATACGGGCCAAATGAATAGCTTTAACTTCAAATACAAATTTAAACTTTGTTGTGATTATCCATATCCATTATATATCATCATCATCTAAAGAAATTAGATTTTATTTTTTATTCTTTTGTATGTCTTTTTATTTGTCAAATGTCAATTCATGTAAATAAGATAAAATAGATATAATTGAATTGCAAATTCAAAAGCATTTTTTTATTGTTATTTTGTTATATTATTATATTATGAATTTTTAAAATAGTACTAGTCTGTGCTTTGCTATTTTACACAAATTATAAACAAGCATTTACACAGGATAAATCTTTCTGAAATACTAGGTAGTTAAAGCAAATGTAATAGACTTGTATTGTGTTAAATATAAAGTTTCCTAGTGCTGAGTCAATAAATTTCTCAACATAACTGACTGAGTCTCTGCATAGGTGATGGAAAAGGTGAATAGCCGAATAATCCACAGGCATGTAAATTGACGAGGTTCAACTTGCAGTTAATCATATACAGTATTGCAATAAAACACAATTAAGCAAAGAAATGCAGGTTTTACAGTAAGCCGGCAGTTGTTAGTTATTTTGAACTCCTAACCTAGTGAGAAGTTACTCCTTATGCATAGGATCCACACACCTACATTCCCACCAGATTTACACTAACCCACAAGAGTGTAAGAATATCAGCAACTCTGTACCTTAATGAAGCCAAACAGCTGAATGAGACGTACCTTAAAAGTGAAGAAAAGTGTGTGTGTGTGTGCGTGTGTGTGTGTGAGGGAGCATCGACTTGCTGAAAGAGGATAGGGAAAAATCAATCAGATTTATAGTTTCTGTGCCTCATGTGAATGGCTAACTAAAATAGACTCCTGTCTGTGCCACTCTCCATCCACCAACAGTGACATTTACTGTTGCACATAGCATCGCCGCAATATTCAGGCAGGAAAGGAGGCAATAAAACGACATTTATGGACTTAGACATTTGGGCATCTTGCATGGTTTTGACAGCACCTGTTAGTGGAAGTGACAGAGAGCGTTTAAGGAGTTGACCACACTTAGCCTATAGGTCAGTGGCACACATTCACATTGGGCCAGGGCTTGTACTGTAGGCTCCTTTAGGATAACAGGTTTAGTTTAAGATCTTAAGGAGTCACATGGAGGCTGGCCAAAAACAAAAAGAGTACAACTACTGACGCTCACTCAAGAGAAAACTGTTGAACTGCCTGCATTTCTGTATTCAACCTTTGCGTCTTGGAGTTTATATAAATAAACTAGACTTGGGTGGCGAAAAACAAAAACTGTTGACGCTCATATTCATACTCTCACTCAAGAGAGTGCAAATTCTTGGAGAAAACTGCAGAACCTGTATTACTGTATTCACTCTTTGTGTCCCTTTATTTATAGAATAAGCACAGTCCATGTCTGAATATGGTCTATCACAAGAGATCCATCTAAGGCATCTAAAAGTAGCACAGATGAAACAATCTGGGGGAGTCGGAGATCGGAAGAGCGTCGTGTAGGGAAAGAGTGTAGATCTCGGTGGTC
>OMOV01043030.1:4962-31628 GCA_900312565.1 Beryx splendens | reverse complement strand
CTCTCTAATCTAATCAATTAACTTTCTTTTATTTACTAACTGAATATGGACCTAGACTGATGACAGCAGCTTTTCATGCAGTAACCTGGTTGCTGAGTGAAACACGTGAGTCCTGTTTCTTCTGGATGAGAGGAGTGTAGTCATGTAGGAGTATAGTTTAGTCATGTAAAATGAGGGAGCTGAGTGGAGCTGGTGCGCAGAGATTCAGCAGGCGGGTGGGGACCCCCCACTTTGCAAGAGTGTTACTGGGCAGCTGCCAGCCTTGCTGGGCATGGGCACTGGTGGAAATAAATACTGGCTTCTCGCCGGACTATGGTGCTTTCCTTCAGTGTAGGGTGGCAGCCTCTTACTAAAACTGTGTTTTCCCCCTGAGCTCAGTACACAGAACTGTCATTTAATCTAGGCTTAATGCAGTGGGATTGTGACTGGTATGGTAAAATAACACAACCTGGTAATGCAGCAGTGTAATAACCAGTGCTAGACCAGACCAGTGTTTCTCAGCTGGTGGGTCAGCAGCCAAAACTGGGTTGTGGCACATCCTGACAGGGCCAGGGATAAGAGGGGGTAAAAATGTGGTGTGTAATGTGTTGGGATTTCATGGCTGAGGGAAAATATTGGTCCCAAACTAGCGGTCTAGATCTGCATTTCTTTAGATGACAAGTCTGTCAGGCAGTATTTAAAACAGACACCCGCTCTGCCCTGGATCAAGGGTGAAGAGCAGCAGTGACATGAAGGAATTAAGCTAGACGAATAAGTTGGCCCAAAAGAAATGTAAATCATGTCCGCATGTTTTATGTAGAAGTGATTTATTACACACTGCAATCAGAGTTTTTTCCATGACGCTGTCCGCACTACAATGGGCAACATCATTTCTGGTGAAAATGTTGACATTATTGTGCATATGAGTAATGTTCTCTGTGTATAAAATCACAGTGTGTTGCTCCCTCTAGTGGGCTAAATCACCCAGTGGATATAGTCAGATGAAATAATGTACTTTTTGTCTGATGTCAGATATGGGCGTTAGCGCCCTTGCTGTAGTCTCTATGAACAAACCCTCTGCTACCTCCTCTGCTGTTTGTACCAACTAACCAAACATGGCCTGTCACATTTCAAAATGGCCATGGGGGATGGAGAAGAGCCAAAACAGAAAGCACAGTGATGCTAGAAAACCCCTAGCGGTACAGAGAACACTCATGCCTCTGCTGACCTCGGACAGAGTCCTGCCAGAACGTTCCCTCCTGTTCCCCTCCTCAGCGTCCCTTCCATTATCTTTACCGTCTCAATAAAAAGGACATGGAAGAAGGGGCTGACCGCCTACCTTTGAAGAAATGACACGTGTTCGTGTCTTGGCTGTTACGACGGCCGGTCTTCAGAGGCTTATTACTTGAAAGCTATGCCGTATGTAGCTAGCTACCAGTCTGTGACAGTGGCTACTCGGACAGAAAGCGGCCAGATCATAAATAATCAGGTCAAGCAAGAACAGTTACTGCTATCTGCAGTGCTGCATGAACAACACTCTGCCCAACACCGCTCTCCTCCTTCAACTCCTTCAGTAAATGGAAGTCATATCTGCTCCTCCTGAGAGCTGCCAACAATAACATGATTACTCTGAGAACACGAGGACCCCTATATCCCCGCACCGAGGACCAGCAGTAAGTGCAGCGGACGGGGGGGTGGAGGGTTTCTGTCTGCTTGTTTTTGTCAGTTGTTTTTCCTTAGTGGTCATCAGATTTATTTTCCCCCCATCAGACAGCATTCTCTTTTTTCCACTGCCAATCCTAGGTCAAATGAGTTTGTCCTTGATATGGCTGTGAATGCTACACATTGTTTATCTCCTTCCCAGCTTGAGCACACTGTTATTTAACGACACTCTGAGGCAGCTGGATTTAAACCATTTTCTGCAATAAGGACAGGACTTTATATGCTTTTGGATAAAAATAGCCATCTATTCTCAGAATTGGTTCAAGTGCCATCCAGATTTCTTTGAGATTATGCCCACAGCCAGCTTCCTGCCCAGTGACCCCCCTACTTTAAGATGCATAGATGAGAAGGCAGCAGACTGAGTGCACAACACTGAAGCAAAGTCTGTACGGCATCCAGTGTTATGTGAACAAATTGCTCAGAGTCTATTTTTATATTTCTCCCTCTGTCTAATCATGGGTTTAATGTGTACATATTTTGTGGGCTGTGATTGTGTCAGTTCAACTGAGTTGACCTCCAACTGCATTCCTTGCCCTGTGCGCACAGGGCTTTAGCTCCTCTGTTTTTAGCTCCCTCGCTTGCTCATGAAGAGGAAGAGAGGCCATCACCCTGGCTTTGAGTGCCTCTTGTGCTGTGACAAGCTGACAGGAAGGCCTCTCTGTTTCGTAAAGGTACGATAGGCCACTGTGAAGAGGATCTGCTAATAAGAATTAAATTATTCAGTCTGTGTCGCATGGTCTTGTTTAATTATGGCTTCTTTTAATTTTGAGTCCGAGTGGAATTTTTCCTTTTTCCAAGAAAGTGAATTGAGTTTAAAATTAACAGCGTTTCCTGAGCCTGAAGTCAAGTTGTTCATTATTTTTCCCCAAATTGAACAGTGCAGCCATTTAAAGACCAGCTAAAGGTTTAGCATTGTAGATTTGATTCCAGCTGAAAGTTGGCACAGGGAGTACTCTATTTACCAAACCCATTAACATGAATGAGTGCGTAACCAGCTAACTAGCAGGAAAGGAATCCTCCATCATTCTGCTAAATTGGTGATAAAAGTTCCTCTGGTAAAAGACCTTGTTTGGAGAGGAAAGTCGACAAAGTGGCAACACATCTGTTTTTCAGTATTAAACTGGATGATTTCATGTAGCATAGACGAGTTACACCCTCTTACTTCAGCTAGCTCGGTACCTCAACACAGACTGCAGATATGGCTGAGGTATTGATTAAAGAGTGTTTCACATGTCGAGAGAGAAAAATGTTTTTGTTTTTTGTTTGAGAGTAATCACCTAGGGACTCTCATCAGAGTGAATTGGTTTGGCAACTCATATAATAGACATCTCTTTTTTGGCCTAGTAGGTCAATGAAAGATAATTTGATGAGAGCTTTAAGTATTTTAGCTGGAGTGGCCCATTTCACATTCCATGTGACATGATAAAAGTGATAAAATCATTGAACTTTAAATGTGACGACGCATTAAAATGCTAGTGGATAACCCCCCCCAAAAAATAGTGTGCCTGTCACTGTTGCATAGGCTTATATTATATATTGCACTGCCTTCGACCTGCGTTCTGCTTTGTGCTTTCATTTAGTCCAACTTGGGGATTCACAGACTCAATTTTCTGTAAAATTTTAGATGTTTTCTTCCTGTTAGACAGGAACGGGTTTCTTCCGAATCACCGTGGAGGGGAACTGCGCCGATTGGAAGCAGCTCACAGGAACAAAATGTTGACAGTCATTAGAATTAATTTGACAATGATATATGCAAAGAAAATCCGGTTTCCCATGGTGTAGCTACAGGTCATGATGAACAAATAATTCATCAGATGAGTTGGTATTCATTCATGAATACAAATGATACTCATCAGTAATCTTTACACAAGCTGTCACAATCACAAGCTGGACAAGAAATCCCACATTTTTGTAGCTCCTCACATTTCACATGACTGATTAAAGTCTTAACGCTGGGTTTGTTGTCATGCACAGCAGCGAACCTGAAAGTGTTTGCTCTCTAGTGCAACGTGAAGGTTGCATTGAAGGTTTCATTATGTAGGACTACGGGAACGTGCAGTGATTGTCTTTACTCTTTTTGTGTTTGCTTATGGGGAAGGTTATGTGTGCGCTGTTTTATCCCCTTCTACTCAGCAAATTGAATCACATGACGCCCACATCCTCCTAGACTTGTGGGAGAAGAGCGTGATGATGCAGCTGAGTGGAATTACTTGGCAGACCTCAGACACACCGAGGCTACCTCCAGATTCACTCCCAGTCCAGGCAACAGAAGAGTTTATCGTTCAAAATCAGCAGCGTGTTTACTTCTTTCTCTTTTAAACGCAGTATTAATAACGACCAGTCTTGGCTAGATGCGGAATAATCGAGTTCCTACCCTGGTAAGTGAGGAGTGTTCAGCGGAGTGTTGCGGCTGCTGTGTGTAATTTGTATTTGTGAGAGGATGGGTATGGAGTTGTGGGTGAAAGAAAATCCCTGTAACAGGTGGTGCAGAGCGAAGCCTGCGCCAAGCCAGTTGTTCTGTTACAAATTAGGTAAAGGCTTGCACATTACAGCATAGCCCAGGAGGATTTGTTGCGTTTCACTTGAGTTCTTAAAAAAGTAATGAAAACACCAGAGCCTGTAAGGGATATTGCCTTATTTAGCAAGCACAATAAACATGCATGCATTCCTTCTGTGCTGCCCTCCCCTCTTCCTCCTCTCCTCCCCTCTTTCTATCCTCGTCCACTCCTCTCATCTGCCTCTCCTTGTCCTTGCCTCGTCCTCCTCGTCAGCCCAAGGGTCCTGTTCAGCCTCCACTGTGCGGAGAGCCTGGGAAAAGATGGGGCATAAACAACACAGGCAAACAAACCACCTGCTTCCTGTTAAGGGTTCGTGTTGTTAAATGTGCGGACAGAAATAGAAGCAGTCAACCTTGCAGTAGAATTGGAATGGATAGAATTGCACTGGCCAGTGCAGCAGCGTCCCTTGGCGTGACAGACGTAGAAACCATACCTTTCGACAGTCGGGGACTTCAGGGAACGGGGAGGGAGAATTTTCATGCTCAGAAACCAGGGCAGAGGTGCTGTCATTAATTGGTGCATAGAGGATTGCAAGATTTAGCCGTGCCGTTTCTGTCACTTGGACTTTCAGACTATCAGTGGATATGACAAAGCTGTACATCACAATTAAAATGCATTTCAAGGGCATCTTGCTTCGTTAATGTGAAGTATTTCCTGTTGCAAAAGGGTATTGGGTTGGGACATAGCGTAGGGAGGGATCATTCAAAAGTGTAAACCAATGGGATATCGGTTATGATATCAGTATATATCATTTTGACATATAAATTGTCAAATTGGTGCATGGTATGATGGTGTGAATGAGCTAAAAAGGAGAAAAAGCGTGACATGATTGTAAGTTTGCCTACAGCCATGTCCTTTGTAGTGATTGTTGTGGTAAAGCTTTCTAGTGATCAAAATGTCTGGTGATCAAGCGTGACGTGACATGATTGTAAGTCTGCCTACAGCCACGTCCTTTCTAGGGATTTAGCTCTACGGGATTTTCCAACCCTCTCAAGTCTTTTCCAGACACACAGCCAGAGTCACCCAGATGATCTTCTAAATATTTTCAGCTTGCACTCTGCATCTCTAGAGTTATATACCCGTGTCATATCCTTAACTTAATCCTTAGAACTGCTTAACACAACCATAAATTAGATTTGGCTTTTTAAGCAAACAAGAGAACGCTTGAAGATGTTTATCGCACGGAACATTAATCTCTTGCACTTGTTTTTATCATAGGCCTTGGCACAAATATTTAACATTCCTTAACTGTGCCAGTTTTTGAGGAGATAATATAATGAGCGATAAAATCTGTCCCTCCCAACGAATTTGCTTTTGGAGCAAAGACGAGGAGTCCCAGAGCTATAGTTGAAAAGTTGCAATGCCTTTCAGAAATAGAGATGCGAGAATGTTTTTTGGGTCGTAATCACAATCTCATTTTGGAATACAGTTGAAGCACCTGCTCCTGACTCAGCTGTGAATCACTGGTGGTTGGTGAGTCGCTGCCACACCCATTCTATTCACACACGCACACACACACACGCACGCACACGGACACGCACACCAGGGGATTCCCTATAGCCGGAGGCAGGGCATGCTGCTACAGTAGACTCAGTCTCATGTGTCTGGCTGGCTGGCCACTCGTCTGTAAAGCAGGATTGATTACAGCTTCTTTGCAGTTTTTTTTGGCCACAGGGACACACACAGTACACAATGAGGTACATTGACCACTTCTGGGTAATGTAAGCTTTACTTACCTCTAAACCTGGCTATCTGATATCCTGATATTGTAGTTGGGTTCTGCATTGTGTGAAGGCATATCGTTGTTACGATGCATTGGCCTTCACGCCTCAGGAACTGGTATTGATTGGCCCAGCTGTTGCCAAGTGAGCGGAGCTAACAAAAGGGAGCATGGTCCATACTGGAAGCATATTGTTTGGCTCTTCGCTGTTGTTTATTGCACAGTTCTACCATCTGTTTAATAAAGACTTAGTAGATTAACAGTGTCACTACTTAGGGTTGGGCGATATGGTTGAAATCAATATCACGATAATCATAGGATTTTTCTCTATCAGTATATATCACAATATGGTTCATGTATGCAAAATCACGTTAAATAATCAAATTAATGTTCATCTCATTGAACCGAATGGTAATGTTAGGTGTGATGTCAAACAAAACAGAAATATTCAAATAATATTCCTACCATACCTCATTTTATGAGTTTTTAAGTCAAATTTGCTTGTCATCATCAATTTAGATAGCAGAAATGTGTCACAATGTTAAAATATCGTCATATCATCACGATATGTTTCCACTGAAAGACGACAAACGATAAATATTGAATTATCGCCCAGCTCTATCACTACTTGAGTACGGATCTATCTATCTGCTTTTATTACACATCTTCATAACAACAAGTGTAAGACAGCATGGCTGCTGTTTCCCTTTCCTAGCATGTGACAGGACTTCAGCTGCAGCTTACTGTAGGGCAGTGTGGTTAGAGCCTGGGGGAGACGAGTGGAAGCCATACAGGCATTTCCTGTGCTGCGTGGCTGGTCATACGCATGTGATGTGGTCATGTGGGTGGAATCACTCGGTGATGTCATCCAGTAGATTTCTGCTCCATAGCCTGTCCGCGTACAGCAGGACAGGACAGCATGCCTACCACACACACAAGAGGAATGTCTCCAGCCCGAAAGAGGAAGGTCTTCCCAACGTTGGTTACCCAGAGATCAATGCGACAGGTGGGCTGCTGTTAAACAGTGATTTACAAACCAACGTCGGAGCATGACGATCGGCACCACCGTCTCTTTTGTTGTTGCTATTATTTTATTTTATTAATTTGTTTTCACACACATAAAGATAAAACTCATGAAGTAGATATAAAAGTACGTGTGAAGGTGTGGTAGAAACCTGTAATGGGTTATATGAAAACCACACCTGAAAGACATACAAAAGGTAAAATACAAACACACAATCACCAATACATTTTAAATATTACTGTCCAAAAAAATTGCACTATAAAATAAGTGTAGAATTAATAGTTTAAAAAAAATGCAGAGAATCAATCGCCTTCTGTACATAGACAGTGACACAGAGGAATCCATCAAATGTACATAACTCCACGACATTTGATAGAAAACTGACCACGTGATGTTTTATACAAAGCAAGATGAAGATTCTTAGCATGTCTAGTTGGATAATTATGAAATTGTGAATTATTAACAAAATAATATCTAAAACTGTAAGGTAAATCTGCAATCTTATATCTCACTTTAAAGACAAATGTACAGATCTGAAGAATGTTCATGTCAAATATAGTCAACAAGTGCAATTTAAAAAAAAAGAGGTGCACTTACATCAGCTTTGGAAAAAGTTGCTAATCTAATAAACTTTCTGCAGCGGCAATATTTTGTACAGATAAGTTAGATAAGTTGGAAAAGTACTTGCCCAAACAATATTACAGTATATATGGATTAAACTATAATATAATGTCAAATAACAAAACCAACCTGAGAGTTTATCATCAATCAGAATACCTAAAAAAACATGTTGAAGAAACTTTGATTATTTCTTCATTATCGATATGCAGTTTAATTTGCTCAATGTCATATTTATTATTCCCTGCGAATAACATGAAATTGGAACTTTTTTGACATTTAATGACAACTTATTCATTTGAAACCATATAAAGTAATTGAGAAGATCATGATTTAGTTGTCTAATGAGATTTGTTAAATCTCTATTTGAGGCAAAAAGGTTGGTGTCGTCTGCAAAGAGCAAGGGGAATGTGGTGTTAGACACTGCAGCAAGATCATTTATATAAATAAGAAATAATATGCCAGTATGGGATATCTACACCACAGATCTCTCGTGATAGGCGAATGGAACGCAATTGACATTTATTGATGTCTGAAATGGTCTTGAGTTGTGAAGTGGAGAACCACTACTCAGCTGCTCGCCAAGACGATCCGTCCAGGCGAGATAGATTTTTGATTTCACTGTAGCTTTCCGGAGAAGCGGCCTTGGCCAAGATCTTTTGTTTTATTCATTAGTTCACTCATGACTCCTTCACAGTAGCTGATGCTAATAGCCTTGGTCAGGCTTCTTATCTCCTGTTCCTTGGCTGATTTGATATGCCGTCAGGCTTAGGAGCTCAGTTAGCTCATTTAGGATGGCAATTACATGAGAGTGGCACTGATCATTCTTGGTATCTCTGCTCGGTAAAAAGAAGAAAGAAGGTTGCACTGAGTATCTGGTGTTAACAGTGATAATTCTGTTGGAGATGACGGAGGCTTAGTGTGATTTATAGCTTGAGACATAGTGTGAGAGAAAGGTGGCGAAAAGCTCTTTGACTTTTTCTGCATTAAAAACAGCAAAGACGCCCGTCTGCACATCTTCCAGTCAGGGAAATGTTTCACAGCGGCAGATTATGGAAACGGCTGACTTCTAAAGAGCAAGCTAGCTGTTTGGCAAGTTGCAATATTCGCTTCACCTGGGGAAATTAGGCCTTCACACCCAGCCTGGGTCCCATAAAAAGAGGAAGGATATAGGTGGCAAACAGTGTTGAATGAACAGGACTTTTATTTATTTATGAAAGGAAGAGCGGTGTGGAACAACAATGCTAATCTCTATGAGGAAATACAGCTCCCTTGTGTTTGAAGTGGGCTGGTTGTCCACCAAGCAGCTGCTGACATCATGTGAATAGACAGTACCCAGACCCCATCTGACTGGGCAGGCTGAGAGGCAGCGAGCGAGCGGGGGGGACGGAGCTGAGGCGCTGTAGTGTTATGCTGCGCTCAGGGTGCAACACTTAGCACTGGAGGGTCTAAATGGACATTTGTCTGAGGTCTGTGTGGTTGTTGGGGTTTGTGGGAAACCGGCAGCGAATGAAACAACTCTTGATTGTTTTGGTAAGCTGGACAGCTTTGTTGTTTTCTCCTTTCTGAATTGCTACCACTTTAGTCTTACCAAAATGTGTTTTGTATTTGTGAAAGAAGCTCATGCATTATCCGACCATAAGATCCGTAACGGCTGAGAGCAAAGCTCACTAATGGAAAGCTGTTTTCTTTTTCTTCTATGCTGTTGATAATTAGTTCAGCTGTCAACGATAAGTGTGATAAACCTTGTTATATATTTACATCTTCTTTCATTTAAAAGGAGAGGATCATCATGACTTTGCAAATCTTACTTTTAGGATTTTTGTGTTGAGATCATGTTTAACTTAAAGGATGAAAGGAGCTTAGTAAGCACCCTGGATTAGAAAGCCGATGGAAAAGTTGTTGCTATGAGAGGCAGATGAAACTCATTCATGTGGAGGCTTTTTGCCTCGTCAATAAATGCTGGAAAATTAGTTGACAGACTCGAAATTGGTCGGAAGACGGCCCTAATGGACCTCGAAATCAGCAAGGAAGCCAATCTTTGTGTGGGTTATTGCAGATAATGTGAGTTTATTACACACAAATCAGGCTTAAAAGGCTCCGGCGGGATGGTAGCGAGCCTGCCTCCCTAATGGGCTCGGTCAAAGTGGCTATGCTGACTCATATTCCCTCAGTGATCTCAGAGGCTTTTGTTCCTAATATCACCATGCCAAAAGCTCTCCTGTTACATGTCACCTCGCCCAATCTGGCCACCATTCATGCTCAAACCTGCCATCAAGGAAGCCTCTCTCTCCTCTACGCCCCGCTGCTCTTCACTTCTGTTTTACCCTCGCTTTCATCCACAGTGGGATTATGTGGCTACAGTGCTTTTTGTGAAGATAAGGTAATACAGCTCCTTTCTTCGAAATAGAGAAATTACCAGCATTTGAATGAATAGCTGATCCAAGTATAAATGATCCCGACATTGGTCACGATCAACACTTACTGTACAGTGCTGGAGGGAAAAGGGGTAAGAGAAAACTAGAGTGAGGCTAAGCTGAGTTCAGCTCATGAGCTGAGCTGCAGTGATTTCCCGTTGAGGATTGACTTGTTATTGTCTGGAGTGAAAATGCACACCTGTGACATTTGTCTACTGGTAGTGTTTACAGCTGCAGCTGTGTCAAGTTTCCTTCTGTATAGACGCACTGGCCTTTCACATAAAGACACCCTTTTTATTAACTAGGACACAGTGACTAGGCCAGGAATAAGTCATAATTTATCACAATACTATTGTGAGTTTGGTGTGAAACTTGTGACCGCTACAAGGCTGGTCTCGCATGTAATGGGACAAATATTCAAAGTATAACATTCCTGTCATCTACCAAAGAAAGCCTCGGTGTTAGTCTGGATGGAGGGCATGATTTCTCTGTTATTCCACTCGACAATAAACAAGAGACGCAATTAATCCAGTCAGTTGGTACACAGAAGGTTAGTGCTGTCCTTCACAGATCGCCTACTTCCAAGTCACTTTACATGTTAATTTACATTATACAAATGTCAGCAGGTGAACAACAACCTAGGCTGCCGTACATGTCAGTGCTTCAAAAACAAGTTCATCATCATGTCGCGGTTTCTGCGTATCAGGGATAAAGTGATTTTAAAAAGCGGCATCGTTAAAGTCTTCCTCCCACAGCTGAGGCCAGGCAGACAGGCAGGCAGACAGGCAGAGAAGAGCGTAAACGCGTAGTGAGGAGCAGAAGGCAGCACATCATCGCCACCCCTCCATGGAAACCTGTTAATGATCTCATGGTAGGATTTGATCCACATGCGCAGGCAAGCCAACTAATTAAACAAAAGAATGGCAATTAGACGGGGCTCCCATAAGCCACATAACAACTGGGCCAATGGAGCAGAAAAAGTGAGCTACAACACAGCACAAACAGTCATTGCTGGACTAGACACAAGCTCGGTGAAGTGTTGTTTGTGTCTCGTAGTTGGTAGGTAGTTGAAGGTAAATCTTCAAACAAAATCTCAGTCTATGGAGTAATTACAGTGGCTGGCACTTGAAGGGCTCACTTGTTTGAACCTGGTTTTAAGTTGGTGGAAAAGGTAGGTGTAATTATGAAAACTGTGAGACATTGACCTAGTTAAATTCAATCTGCCTAATGAGGACTTTTTTGCTTTCATGTGTATGTAATGAAAGGTGAAAGTGGCCTCCCACGGCGACTTGGCTTACTAATGGCTATACAGTGCAGCTATCTAGATGGCAATCTAACGGAAGATCACACTACCAGCTGCGACGCTGGGAATACAGAGCGGCTTTTGTTTTTTGGTAGGAAACGCTAGCGGCCCGGGGCTGTGTGACATTTCCTGAGGTAGTGCTCTTACCTAGAGGGGCTCTCCGGCCCAAAACGTCACGTTCTCTCCTACAGCGTCGGTACATCTGCATGGCCTGTGACCCCACAGTGGATGACCCTGGGCACTTCCGTTTTGGCGTGGCGCACACGCACATAGCACACAGGGACAACAATTGTGGGACCTTTTGAATGATACCAGTGGAATGTGAGTGAAAGCGTTTGGGAACAGACTGGCCCTGGGTCACTGTGTCGTTGCTGCAACAGAGCCTCTGCCAACTCTTCTTTTGCTTCCGCTCCCTCTTTCTTTCTCTCTCCTTGCCGCTCCAGATTCCAGCCTCCTCGAGTTTCTTAAAGATTCATAGTTCCGCTGTAGTTCGGTTGTTTGTCATGAATGAAATTGCTGATAAACGGTTCATCGGTGGGTAAGTGTGTGACTGTAATGCAGGCAGTCATGCTCCACATGCTGAAGCGGTCTGCGAGGTCCTCGCCGTCTCTGCCAGTCTGTGAGGGGATCTTCAGGGGCTTGAGGGTGTAGGAGAGGGGGAGCTGTGACGACATTTGGAGAGGGATACAGTATCCCCAGCTGCATGTTTGTGCCAGCTTTGTACCGCTTGCGTTCGCACCAGAGGAAGATGTTGGTCCTACTTCGCAGTGCAGGAGGTTGTTTTTCCCTTTTCTCGTCTTTTGTTTTCGGTTTTCTCTTCTCTTCAGTTTTCTTTTTCAGTTTTCTTTCGGAGCAGCCTTATTTTTTGACCTCTCTCTTTTCTCTGAGGAATCACCAGCTGTGTGGTGTTTTAGTGGTTGGCAGGATCCATGACCTAGTTAAATATGGACTGAGAACAGGAAACAGAGGAGGAATGAATTGCTAATGGGAGCTCGATACGGTCTTTGCTGGGCCTCCTCCTGGCTCCACCTCTACTTGTCCTTTGAATGGTCTCAAAGCCCATTGGTGTTGGTTCTCCATATTGATCAGTGCTTTTTGTAGAAACTGGTAGAGGCGCATGAGTGTGTAAGTGAAGGCCCTGGGAGGTTTGGAGCAGCTTTTTGTTTTTCTTATGTAATTAGGACAACCAATTAGCACAGATGTCAGTAGTGCCATTAGCTGCTGTGCAGAAATAGAAATGGCAATTATGAACAGCTTCATTCTTCTTTTTATTAATTCACTCTGTCAACTGTCAGCTTCTGAGGTGGAAGGGCTGCTGAAGTGCCCCCTCTCCGCCCACTCTTTCACTCCGCATGGCTCATCTTCAGCTGCCTCTTGAATAGCTCAGCACTGCTATTGAGTGTTTTTTAGCCTCTTTTGCCAGTGTTCTGGTTTGTATAACAGTTGATCATGTTGATTCCTACCCAAGTAGAAATGAATACGCTGCACACAGTAGTATGTCCTCCCATAGCTCCTACAGGCCACTGAAGGCAGAAAGTTGATTTATTTGCTTCTTCGTAACACCTCCTCACCCCCCTGACACTTCCTCTCCCCTCCGGCAGGTGTAATGAGAGCGCTGGTCATGGACAGATGATGGACGTGGAGACGTCGTACTCAGACTTCATCAACTGTGATCGCACAGGCCGCAGGAACGCAGTGCCCGACATCACAGGGGACGGGACAGCAGCGGCCAGCACCAGTGAACTAACCAAAGACCTGGCAGAGATGGACCTGAAGGCTGCAGGTCAGCCAAAACACACACATCTAAATACACACGATACAGTGAAAGTATACAGAGAATACATACTGCACATCGTATATCTGAATATACCTGAATATACCAGAGTATTGGAATGTATTAACACATTCAGCAATACAGACGGGTGGCTGAGTTTGCTGTCTGTCTTTGTTAAATGAGTCGTAACGACACCACAACATGATAGATGGTCCTTGCTTCCTCTGCACTATTCTTCTTTTCATTACATATTCATTATTCAGTAGTTTCCCTTGAATTGTGAGAGGAACATGTTTGGATACAGTGCACTTGCTGTACTATGTATTTCCCACCATGACCATTGTACGTGTTGGATTGTTCTACTTATTGACTTCCTTGATTTTCAGTCAAAGGCGAGTTTCCCATGACATGATAACCAGTTTGACCGCTGTAAATCAAACCAAGTCTCAAATTTGCAAATAATCTCATGTAATGCCGACATTGTGTTGCCAGAGGAAGTCATAGTTCCTTCCTCGGGAACTTTAGGAACCTTCTCATTATGTTTTTGAGCCCGGACCCCTGGAGCAGATTTATTGCCCGCTGTGAGGAATGCCAAACCACTCTTGAGCTTGATTTTTTTACAGTATCTGTGTGCGTGTGACTGACTTTTGTGTACACTGTTTCCCATGTCGTCCTCCAGAAGGAGACCCAGGGGCCTCACCGCCCCCCGCGGCGGAGGGCTCTACCAGCCAAGATGCCCAGGGAAACGGAGGCCCGTCCTAAGCCCACCCAGAGACCGGAGGGGGGAGAGCGAAAGAGCGGAAACAAGAGAGGGAGAGACATGGAGAAAGAGAGGGAGAGAGAGAGGGAGGGAGAGCGTATTGGTTGTCCTAACTGGACACGCTCCTCTCACGGCCTCGTTCTCATGCTACAGTGAGGACATCTTCGCTCACTGCCGGCCTGCGTTTGGAGCTTCGCCGGAATGCCCAAACGTACGCCTCTTTATCGGATCAGATGGTAATGTGGGGAACAGAACGAAGTACAACTGACCATGGAGATGCTGCTCTTTTACTCTGGTAGTCGTTTATATTCCTGACATGAGAAGAAAGCACAGATACTTCAGATTTATGTCTCTGGAGACTGACGGAGCTGAACACTATACATTTATAACAACACTCGAAACATTGTTCCAGCCTAATATGGAACTCTTATCACAGAGAGCGTTACCTGCATATTCATAATCATCTGTTTGTCATTTTCTTTCTATGTATGTATGTGTTTGTGACTCTCTTGTTCATTTTCATTGTCTAGACTTTTCCTTTTCAGTAACCAACATAGCTGCCGTTATAATGTACTGTACGGAGGTCATATTTATTGCAAAATGTTCAGTGATACCTTTGTGATAGCAATTTTCTTTGTGTAATAAAATACATAATATGAATCTACTGTAACATTTGTATTTAATGTTTTGAAGCATATAACGTTTCACATTCGAGGCGGTTTGTAGGTTTCTATCGGATCTGAAAACACTGAACCATAGCAGGTACAAGAGTTGGCAAGTCCGACCGAGCCAACCATAATTAATGAGAGTACAGAGCGGAGTCGTTCCAGAGCCATAAATATTATTGAATGCAGCTTTTGTGTACATTAGGGTGGCCACAGGAAGCCGGTGTTTACATTTCCACCTAGGATGGCCCCAGTGTTCCCATTTATGTCTATAAAGGAGCAGAGGAGGGGAAAGCATTTTTATCTGCAAACCAGTGTACATTTTAACAATCTGATTGCCAGGCTTCAGCTAATTTCCTCTTGAAGAGTAATTACTTGAAAAGCTCTGTTCTAAGGTCAGTATTGTGGTGGCTTTATATTATAATGAAGTTATACATGGTGGGGGCTGTCTTGACAAAGATATTTTTCAAATCACTGCAGTTTCAGATAATATTCAGAGGAATAACGACAAGTTAACATGCAAGGATTTCACTGTAGCGTTTATTATGATCATAAATGTATTTCATGTGGCAGTAATAAATGGAAGTGCTTTTTCATTTAGTAAAATGCAAAAAAAAAAGAAGTATGTTTTTAAATAAAAATATACATCAAAAGAATGACATTATTCCATGGGAGTAATTCTGAAATGTAAAACAATTCAAGTCAACGTAGTAGTTTGTCCATCGTGATGACCCTAGTGTGCCACCTAGTGTTCAAATGTAGGACTGGAACATTTGGTATTGAGCTGTTTTACCTGATGTATCTTGCATTTTTGTATGTGGAAGGAAAAAACTTGGATGTATGTTGTTGTTGTAGTTATGGCGTTGGATTCCCTTAGTTCGCTCTTAGGCGAAACAACAGAGATTCACAGTACAAAATATTTTCCCCATAGGCATCGAGTTTTTATCCTGCACCATTGTATTCATCCTTCGCCACATTCTTTCCCCCGATCTGCGGAGCCTACCCCCTTTTATCATAGAAGTTTAGGACATTATAATGTTATTTAAGCAAGGATAATATTGTTCAGCTATGACAATGATGAATGACAACCTGGCCTATCTTTCCCTCAGGACCGACAAAGACGTTTCAACTGTGTGATGTGATACAAACGTTGTGTAAAGTTGCTGCACCGTAAGCATATGATATGCTCATTTTACCCTGATTTTGTTATTGTGTTATGACAACAGGATGTAAACACAAGATGAAGAAGAATGCATGACAAAATCTGCTTCGCAAAACATGTGCTGCCTTTTGAAAAGCCATCGCTTGTCCATATTTGTTGCATCTTGCAGACCACCGATTGACCTTCACTCGGAGAAATGGGGGAAAATGAAGATCAATCGTTCTGTTATTTCAGACCATGATATCTTCACAAACTGCACTGTAAACTAAAGTGTCAACGGTATAAGTGCTTAGATGGAATACTGACAACACATAAGCCTGATGTATGAGTAGAGGTGAGCGTAGCTGTCTTGATGTACAGTATACTTGATATATGACTGGCTCTACAGGGTATATGGCTGGTTACAAATGAGGAAAGAGACATTCCACTGTGTCCGGTGAGGGGATTAAGGGAGCCAAGTGATTTGTCCCTGGGTTGGCTCATATTGCCTCATCAGATTTCCTCTTCAGTGCTTCCTTCAAAAGGCAGTGGTCTGCAGCATCCCATAGGCTTCATAGAGTTTGTTGAGGAGGTCCTTCTTCTCCTTCTCAGGCAAGAAGCAGGACTGCGCTGAAAGGAGATTCTGCAAGACACGAGGAGTCGAGGAGTCAGCGAGGGACGTTTTCAGTTTGCTTCCTAGCTCGCTTCAATATTAACTGCCAGTTCAGAGGATAATCTACTGCACACTGAATCCAAATAAGCGAACCTGATGGAGCTTGGTGCTGAAACACACTGTTCTCCCTAATGTATGTTGTTGCTTCTGTTTAAGAATATGTAAATATTAAATGGGTCTGAGGGCTCTCAGTGTGCAGTAGAGTACTTTCATCTTTGTGCAGACTCTTATTTCTGCTTTAATGAGCAACTGAGAACAGCACTGCACAGGGCAACTACAACCAATGGTTTCAATTCACAAGAGAGTTTGAATATGAATTTTGAATATGAATTAAAAAATCCAAAACTTAATGTGGAAAACAAATAATCCACACAGCTACTAAACACTGACATTTGAAGTGAACAAACTCCCTAAGCCTGCTAACTACCACTTTGGATGTTCATGCATCATTGGTCTCACCAGTCTTTTGAATTCCTCCTCGGTGAATCCCATGTATTTCTGTGCAGTGCAGTAGTCCAGGTGCAGGGTGGAGTTGAAGATCAAAGGGTCGTCTGTGTTCAGGGAGTAGTTAGCCTGGTCTTTCCTGAACCTGCACATGTGAACACGAGGGGACGGATCAAACACAAACACATACAAATGAATAAACGCCCAGATTTAATTCAGCGCGGTCCCATTATGGAGCGTTCATAGAAACACTGGCAGCTCACGTGATGACAGGATGCTTGGTGAAGTCGGGGTCACAGGCACCTGTTAGTTTACTGGATATGGGGCAAACCTGAAATCACACAGCAGTACATCACTGTAAGACCAGTAAAAACATTTCCCCCCTTCTAATAGTGTTACTTATGTCTCCACTAGGGGTCACTGTATTACCATGTCATAACTAGTTGGTATTATAACATCAGACAACTACATCATTGACATTACCAATTCCAGTTTCAATCTATGACCAGATCAAAATGATCGTTGTATAATGATGAGCAGAGCACAGTACATTTAATAGATTAGAGATTAGATTAGATAATGAGCGTGGACATTTGCACTTTGAATGCAACTGGAAATACTTTATATTAGGTGTAATAATAACCTTGTCAGTGATATGTTGACAAGAAATTACATAGTGGTTAACCACTATGTAACCACTATGTAATTTGTGGTTACATAGTGGTAATGATAATTGTATTAGTGCTTCCGGGTGGTTCCTCACCTCAAAGTGCATGTTCTGGGCCAGCAGTTTTTTGTACAGGCCTTGGTCCTCCAGGGTTCGGTAGCCGTGTCCGACCCGTTCAGCTTTCAGAACCTCTACAGCCTGACACACATATCACATAGGGGTCATGAGGCAGATGCAAAAGGTTAAAAGAAAAAAAAAAATCCCCTCACTGGTACAAGTCAGCAGAACCTGCAGGGCTATTTCTGGAGGCACACTTGTCTTTAGTTGCATAGTTGCCCTGTCACTTCGAGGGATGGGTTCGTTAGAAAGCGGCCAGTGCAGAACGACGCAGAGTGATGTAGGAGAAGCGGGTTATGTAAGAGATTGATATGAAGCCGCTGAACGTGTGTGTGCAGTTGTTGGCAAGTTTGCTGGGAGCGGAAAAGAGAAAGTGTTTACGGGTGTTGAGACGAAGCAGTTGGGATGGGCGCGTGAAGAGCAACTCAACACTAAGTCACATAGGGAAGAAGATTTCTGCTTCACTGCTCTCTGTGCAACACTATGCTGGGACATCACTGATTGGGGTGTGGCCACAAGTGCAACATGCGCATAGAGAGCAGTGCAGCAGCAATTTTCTACATTATGTGGTTTAGTATTTGCTCTTTAAAGGGGCAATACATAATATTTTGCTGCTCCATAGCACAAAATGATCATAAGATATACATGGTGCTACGTGCAAATAGTCAGTACTGCAAGAAATCCTGGAACCTCTTTACTACTTGTTTCTGTTGGATCTCTGCTCTGATTAGCTAGTTTACTCATCTCTATTGTGAGAATGTGACTTGATTGTTTGTTTTAGAGGCCAGCATAGCTCAAGGGGTCAGGAGGGGTGGGGTGGGTGTACCAGAGACTTGTGTAGGATCGTAGAGGTGGATAAAGGTCCTAGATGACTTTACACCCCGACAAGAAATGTCTCTGGTCCTTGCTGCTGGGGGGTCTGGAGGGGCGGCTTACCTCTTTCACCACGGAAGCTGGGCCCACTTCTCCTGCGTGCACCGTCCTGTGGACCCCACAGCGCACTGCTTCCTGTCAACAACACCAGACACGCAACACGTTAACACCCCACCGGCCGGCCAAACATCTGGCTTTCACATCACTCATGCTGCGGTGCCTTGCTGACGTGGCTTTTAGTTTTTAGACATGTTTTTGAGCACATTGGTTTCACAATAAGTGATACTGTGAATAACAACGCAGCATTCTGTGGTTCACAATTCTAAAAAGAGAAATGAGGAGAGATCCTTCAAGATTAGACTGCTTGTTTCTGTTTTAGCACGTGACCTTTAGCAGACTAAGTGTGGCTTCCCATATCTCGGAGTATGAATCTAGAGGTCATGTAGCCAAGAAGATAACCTTCGATATTAGTGTGGACTCTGCTCTGTGAGTTTTGCTCCCCCGTTAATAATTCAAGCACGTGTTTTCATTTCTTCCCTCATTTCAGATGCTGACAGGATTCTGAACCCTGACTGCATTTCAGGACCTGTCCAACGGGAAACAACGAATGAGCTATAAAATTCCTTCCAACATTGAAGTGGCGTGGTATTACGGCATTGTCCGTGTTATTGCCTGAAAGGGGTAGGGAGGGATTTACAAATACTATAATTACACATAATCATGGAACAGATTAGACAATACTTGGACGTTAAGGCCAGGTTACAAATTATTGACTCACTGTGTGCCTCTAATGACTCATGACTAGTTGTATTTTAACTTCATTATCAGAGAACTAGAAGCAGCAAATGTAAAGATTTTTTTATAGTGCTTACACCTTCACACCCACACACTGAGTATTTTAAAGCTACCAATGTGAAGAATTTTTATGTTTACTGCTCACCTTTGCACCCGTACACTCTTACTACTGTAAAGCTACAGTACATAATCTCTGGAGGGCACAGGCATATTCTGGACATGGGCTGACATGGTGAAGGCCTCGGGTTCTGTATTCATCGAGCTTCTCAGATTGATTCCAGGTCAAATATTCCTTGTAAAGTAGTTTTTACATCTTACTTTGGTGCCAGGTGGGTCAAGGACTGCACAATAAGCACCAGAAAGTATTAACAATCGAAGGAAAGTGTTTGAAAGTCTATTCACGATACATTTCTGTAAACTGACTTTTGTAATTAACTTACCTGACACTATCTGAGCTATCCTCATGCAGACAAACCCCACCCATCCGGTGCTCCATTAATTTCAGAAACGATTTGACCGACGCACGGTGCTGAACTGTATTATCCGCTTAATGGGTCACATTCATTATGATCTGACAGGCAAAACTTGATTAATCATTCTTCTCTGAAATAATCAATGAATGCTAGCTCAAAGCCAAAAGCTTATACTTCTGGATTCTTTTGAAAAGCTCCAGTGTAAATTGGTGGGGAGCCAGCGTCTTCCCCTGCTGGCTGCAGATTAAGGCATTAAGTCCTCATCAATTTAAGACTGGGCTCTCCCACACACAAAACTAGAACCTAAGTAGTCTAATTGGAAAGTGCAAAAAACATTGACTAGGTGCAAAAGAGCCAAATGGTAACACTTATCAAAAGTACTGTAAGTTCACGATGACACTGTTTAAGTACTTAATGGAAGTCTCCCTAATACATAATGTATTAGAAGGCACTCAGCGGAGCGCAAACCCCTGCAAACGCTAAACACTTCTTCAACTTGTAAAGATGCGGCCTCCGGCTTAAAGAAAGCATGTGAAACGCTGTTTAGCAGCCAACTTGGAAATCCTGCTTCCCATCCGTGCGTGAACGCAGCACAATAGTTTGGCTAAAAAATTATAATCGTCTAATGGAGGGGAATGCCAGATTCAGATCAGCACCAAAATATAATCAACTGAGCCTTGGGCCACGGGTCATCTGTCAACTAAATTTCATCCAAATCCATTCAATGTTTTTTGAGATGTCTTTCCAACAGACCGACAACAAGTTACAAGCTTTGTTGGTGACGGTATCAGGGATATAACAACAGAACATTTGCTGGGACAGTGCCTGTTACACCCTTGTAAATGCATTAGGGACTTTTGACCGGGGCAGCAGGGTGGAGCGGTGAGGAGAGCTGTCCATCAGCAGCAAGTGTGTGACTAACAGCAAGCCTCTGCCCTGCGGCTCGTCTCACCAAGCAGCATTAGCCAGCTGATTAACACCTTCGTGAGACCGGTTAAAGAATACACAAAAGAAAGACACACCAACCAAAATTAAAGTATTAGAGTGACTCACACCTTTTTTAATCCCCCACATGCCAGCCTTAAACTGAGGCTTTCTGTTGAGTTATCAGTGTTATGTTGAGCTGCGTCACCCTAATTACCTCATAGGCCTTCCTGTGCCCGGGATAGGCTTCACAGTTCAGAGACTCGTCACCCGCCAAGTCGATGGCTACAACTCCCTCATGACGATATTTCTTACACAGCTCCACCACATCCATGGACCAGCCTGTAGAGTCAAACACACACGCATTACAAAACGGCGAGCAGCATCCTGAACACACACTGCCACCTCGGCACACACTGCCACCTCAGCACACACACACGCACACATACACACGTACAGACAAACACTAGCTTGGAGCTGATGATGTATAAATGAAATGGCACGATACAGTCTAAGCATCATGCTACACTGCTTCTGCACTGTGGTGGTGACAAGCACGGATCAAAATGTCACAGTGAGTGCGTTTATATAGTCAGCGTATCCAAGTTATGGTCTTATTCAGGATTATCTCTTTATATGCTTCTTCATATCTTGTCTTTCCATGTCCTTACATACACAAATTGACTGAATAATACAAATATCACTGTATGAAAACAAAACATACACCTACCACAAAACCCAAAATAAACAGGACAAGGTGTGTACATAATACAGCAGCCCAGATAATAGTGGCATGTGCCAGCCATCACATTTAGATCTCACAATCAGACTATGATTTTATCTGGGTTATTGTAGGTGGAACATAGTGTTTACATACTCAAAAACAATATTATATATCAGAATATTAACATATTACTGTGCACACTCATTTTAAAGCAGAATCAAACTGCATACAGATAATTTGTGCAATGGAATGTATTCCTAAAATAGCCCTTGATACTTATATAACGATATATAACGACAAAATCAGATGTCCTCTAGAAAGTCAGGAAGTGTCTTACATGAAAACGACATCTGTAATTCTCCAGGGATATTATGTTTCACAAGAGATACTGCACAGAATATAGAGTATAGTGTGGTAGATAAGGACTGCAGCTGGTCATTCAGCTGTACAACACCTACTGTATATAACTAAGAGTCCCTCCTTCCTGTCTGCATGGTCATGCGGTATGTCAAGTTCCTCAAGGAAACGGTTGTGTGAAAGAAATAGAGCTACTATTACTACTGCTACGAGTGCCAGACAGGAGCGTGAGCAGTTCATTACTTGGCATGTGGCGCATGCAGCATAGAATGGACCTGGCTTTGATATTGAAGGCCCTCTCCCCCTCGCTCAGGCCCTCATTCACCAGGCGCACCACCTCATCTGGGCTCAGGTCTCCTCTGTGGGGGGGGAGGGAGAGACAGTGGCAAGAGATACGCAGACATATGGTTCAGGGATATACAGACGCAAGGATATACAGGGGTGGGGTTAGGGTGAGCCTCTGTACACGTAATGTTAAGAGTAATGATACACTAATATATAATGCAATCAGGCTGGGTTGGTTGAAATCAATATTACAATAATCATCAAGGATTTTATTTGATATCAAGATCTATACTGTACATCCCCTTGAACCGGGTTAGGTGTGATGTCAAACAAAACTGAAATTTTCAAATAATATTCCTACCATCCCTCATTTTGTCAGTGTTTTTAAATAAAATTAGCTTGCCATCATCAATTTAGACGCCAGAATTGTGTCACCATATCCCAAAAATCACCATATCATTATATTATTCCCCTGAAAGACGATAAATGCCGAACTTTACACACAGGTTTGGACCAGGGCCACTGGGTGAAGACTTACTCTCTCTGGTTCCACGGGATGGGTTCCACCTGAGTGTTAGCTAGGAGGTGCGGGCTGTATCTGACCTCCACATAAATCACTCCCTCCTTGGCTTTGTCCTCCACAAACTCATAGGCGATCCTCTTGATGGCCTCTCTGTCTCCGCTGACGATGCACCGCAAGCAAAACACAGAATAAGTGGCGTCGCCCTTTGGCACTGATAAACTTATCTTAATAGTACAAATAAAACCATTAGCCACAGCTAATCGATACAATTTGTTCCAATCCTGATCCGTCATTTAAATCACAATGCATTTGGACGGCTTTCAAAATGAGCAATAAAAGCAATATAACATTTACACTGATATGATTTTATTATTTTCATATAAACACCCCTCACCATGTACATAAAGCAGCATGTCAGGGTGGTAGAGAGTTGCTTATAATCCACACTGTATATATTCTTTTCACCAATGCCAATTATTTCAATGTCATTTATTTCATATAACTGGGGATATATTTCACATATGTTTCTATCAGATAGGAACTTGAGAGAGAGTGGAAGACAGAAACCAGATCTGCAATCTTGTAAGATTATTGCAAATGATACACTTACAACATCTGTCCCTACTGACTGTACGAGCGCCTTGCACAACACCACTGAGTAATGTTCCGCAACTCTTATCTCATGAGAACCGCAGCTCCGTGTCCGCGTTTCTTTCAGACTTGGCAGCACAGTTCCTATCCCAGTGAATAACCCCGCTTCCAGCATTTACACTGGAAGTGATACAAGCATTCAGGTCACTGCACAGGCCTGAATGCCTGTTGTTCTCCGCCTCCCACTCATTCCACACACAAACACACACACACACACAGCACACACACACACAACCACCAAACTCATACAACAACCCCGCATGCACCAAACCCAGCTAGCAAGTTCCCTATGTTGTTGAAGCAATATTGCCCACAAGGCTTTCAAGAGCCTTGATACAGAATGGCCCATTCAGCACAACAGCGAGCCGCAGTCCAGCCACTACAGACCGTCATTGTTACACACTTTCACGGCCGCTGAGTATCTGAGAGACTGTTTAGTCCTCTCTATACAGTTCAGCCTTGTCGCTGGAGGAGCATTTGGCAGGTTTAAATATAAAACACACAGGAAGGGGTTTCCAAACATCTTTAGCTGTCCTTGTGGCATGGTTGCCAAGGTGACACTTGATCTCGATGGTAACATGTTCCCGTTCTGCATTGTGTGGCATTTAAAATCGTCCCCTCATCCTGCTACGGAAAACATTGCACAATCCCACAGTGTCTTACATCACAGTCCCACCAATCACAAACAGGGTGAGTCTACACGCTCTGGTGTTAAAAGAACTTAAAGACCTCGACTGCGCTATCTAAGTGAGCGCTTATGATGATAAATTGTGTGACTGAACTTTCATCCCCTCACCTTACAGCTCGGTGGAGTCACATTCCTGCAACGCCAATGACTCTTAATCACTCAACTCCCACTCTCTTTGCACACTCCTGCTTGGCAAGGAAACCCCTCTGCTCATTATGAAACCGAATCGATGCAGGTGAG
The DNA here is from genome assembly GCA_900312565.1 of Beryx splendens. Classification (NCBI taxonomy): domain Eukaryota; kingdom Metazoa; phylum Chordata; class Actinopteri; order Beryciformes; family Berycidae; genus Beryx; species Beryx splendens. The sequence continues at coordinate 7,513 of OMOV01043030.1, read as the reverse complement.
CACGTGTTTAAACTTACGCAATGACGTGCATGTACTCGGCAAACTTTCCAAGGAACTCGGTGAGGGTGGCAGGCTTTTGGACGATAATGATCTGTGTCATCTCCTCGACGGTATTTGCTGGCAGAGGGATGCCGCGCCTCCTGGAGGGTGAAGAGAAAAACAAACAGTGTAGTAGAGTAGTAGACTTTAAAGAGGTACTGCGGCGCGTTTTAACCTCACAAACCTCACAAAGCCAAGTGGAACAGAGGGCTGCTGTTTGTGTAATGTGCTGAAGCCTGAGCCGACCTACTTGACTGATGCACTATTAATAAAATAAATCAGTAAAATAGCATGGGCTGTGCTACATTCTGTCACAGTGATGGCCTTTTAATTATGCAGCCATTAATTTAGCCAATACTAAGAAAGAAAAAATGAATTATGGGGTTAGTTTCATTACCTTACCCCAACATAACTAATAATAATTGAATCTCAGTATAAATTGTAAGAATTAAAAAATGGGCTAACTTACTTGGCAACATCAAGAATAGTCTGCACCCTGATGGCTCCATCCAGGTGCACATGCAGCTCAACCTGTGGGTGAGAAAGATGCATGATAATTAAGAATAACTCATTGTATGATTTTTATACAGATGGACGGAGCCACCTCAGTCCCAGTGAAGATGACCTGCAGTCTGAATCAGAGGCCAGACAGTCTGAATGGGCTCACCTTCCCACTGAACACTATAAATTGAAAGAGAAGAGCAGAAAAAATGCTAGATACCCAGTATGCTGTTGGATCAGAAAGAGAGCAGCAAGAGGTGTGTGGCGGGCGGTGCAGTTCAGTGTTTTGGTTGGACCACGTCTTGAATGCAGCACGCATGACTGGGCAGTGAGTGGTGAAAAGGCCAGGGATGCCAGGAAGGTTCAGAGAGGAGAAAGTGTCCCGGCCCTTCTTCCATCACCCACAGCCATGATTTATCCTGACAGATGAAACCGCTAAATCTTCCTTCCTGCAACAGCTGAGGCCTGAACTGTGGTCAGTAGCCATGACCGGCGGGTTAAGGGTGAGATTCACATTTAGTTCTTATACTGCTCTGGTTGTGAATAATAATGAAAAAGAAGTAAATGAGCAAGAACATGGCAAATAGGCCTAAACCAAGACAATGTGGGCCAAAAGGAGCAGCTGAGGGAACTGTCCTTGATTTTCCATGTTTTCCCATTTTTCATTTGATCTAATTTATATTCTGCGGTTGCCCGTGCCTTGTACTGCTACCTATAGATCTGTTAAGCTTTGCTCTACTGAAGGTAAGATCGCAATGAAACAAATCTTTCACCTGTTAAAGTGGCATTTCTCTCTATTTCCCCACATTACTGGTACTTCACCATATTAGGCTGCACATCTCCACTGCCGAGCTCGACCCAGCTGTTCCAGCAAGTTCCACTGCGTTGAGTTACCCCAATAAAAAAACAAAACATTCCTAGCTTATCTCATATTTAAGAGGAACGAGCAAAGCAATCACTATTTGAGAATATTTGAGAATGTGAATAACGCTCTCCCAAAGCCAGATACCAGACTCGAACCTCTGAAATGATCAACAAGCAAAGTATGCAGCTGATTTGTTAAAGAATGAAAAAGGGAAATATGGTGCAGTTCATGGTCAGCAGCCTGCCCTTCAATAATTAATGACCTTCTTTAAGGCTTTTGCTTTGGTTTTATTTATGAATGCAAAGTGCGATGTAAACGTTTCTCCCAAAGTGCTGTACAAATACAGTTGCTTTCTCTTTATTGTGTTTACTGCAATCGCTTTATATATAATATTTGTCATACACACATATATTTCTATGTGGTTTATAATTAGTTGGACAATGATATTCACTTATCTGGTCACTCACACTGTGAAATATTACTTTCAGGGAAATTGCTTCCCCCTGATCGTCATTTTCTGTGACCGTCTAGGCAGCCGAAGAAGACAATTTAGCATTAATATATCAAGACGCCGTTTTCTGCATGCGGGAGGACAGCGCTCTGCAGTTAAGGTGATAAACAGCCTCTGGCACAGCAGGAAATGGGAGTGAAAGAAAAACAGCTGATGGGTTTTCTAGAGGAAATTAATTCAATCAAGTGAAGCAGTAGCACCCTTTGTAATTCCTCTCCAACTTGCTGGACATGAAAGAGCAGAAGTAGTTGTACCGATAACAAAGGGGAAGCGTGTCTTATCTTCACTGCAAATACACACTATGTTTCTGACACATTCCCTTCTCGGATTTTACAGAGTCATGACAGAAATTCCGCTCACAGTGTAACTTTTGAGTTTTTGGGATGTGAAACTTAAAGTGTTAAACTGACTTGCAGTAAAACCTTCAATACAGAACTGAGTGTTTAAAAATATTGATCTTGGTTGTTACACGTTGTTTAGTGAGCAAACAGTTTACATTTTCTTAAGCCAAATGTTTTTGGTGCCGCATGATCCATTACTACCCAACACACGCTTACAAGTGTAAGCACGTCAGGGTCTGTTGATTTGTGTGTGTGTGTGTGTGTGTGTGTGTGTGTGTGTGCGCGTTCTGGTGT
>OMOV01042975.1:0-11401 GCA_900312565.1 Beryx splendens | reverse complement strand
GACGCTCTTCCGATCTCTCAGGCAACCCCCACCCTGCAAGTCTGCCCTCCCTAATTAGAACCAGAGCTTCTTACAGGAAACAATCTTCCTGTCTGATGACATCATGGCTAAATCCATGCGTGAGATGGAGGTGACCTCAGCCTGTGGATTTGCTCCGTCTTTTTCAACACCCAAACAAATCCCAAGAAAAACACCTTCTGAGGGCCGCAGTGTGATTAGGGATGGGTGGTGTGGACAGGTGGATGGAGCTTCATCAGCCAGACTGATGCGGACGCTTTCATAATATTTGGGCTGTAGCCTGTGTGTTGACGGCTGATGAGGAGACAACTTCTGATGCTGTTGTAGACCAGCGGGACATGAGAGGAGGGGAAGGGCTTCTGTCGGTTTAGGGTGGATGTACTACTCATCAAACGTTTAACTCAGGAGAGCAGGCCTTTTTTAGGTTTCTTGAATCTATTGGAAATTGTCAAACATTTCATTTAATTGTTTTATGATTATGCCACTATGTCTTATCTATTGTTATGAAATGTGTTTGCTATTTTTCTATTCTTCTTTCTATTTTACCGTTGTTAGAGGCGCTGCTGCTGTCTTGGCCAGGTCTGACATGTAAAAGTGATCCTTGATCTCAGTGGGACTAACCTTGATACATAAAGTTTAATAGAATTAAAACGTCCCACGACTTGAAATACATCGGCATTCATACAGAGAGAGTGTGTCTCGTACAGTCAGTACACAGAAATGGGCTTCATGCCGACACTGTCCTGAATAAACCAGCGCTGGTATGGTTAGCGTGCATACTTTCCCAAATTAATGCCTATCTCCCTGCTTTCATGTACTTTCCTCTCAATACGGCGCTCTGTGTCTGGACTTGTTTTGGACCCTTCAAACACACTTCTATCATGACAATTTTCCTTAAAGCATCAGCTTGAAACAGGGCCAGATATAAAGCGGTAACAGCATGTAGAGCCAGTGCTTTGGAAGAGTTTAAAAGAGTCCCAGAGAAGAAAGGGGGGGGATAAATAATAACAGTACTAAAGGAAAAACATAATAAAAGCCCAGTTTTCTTAGGGAAGTGGGGGGCTTTCATCTTTCTATAACAATAATGGTCTCAATGAGTACACAGGCCTGTGTTTAGTCCAGGAAGCTTCCACTGGTAGACATGAAAGGCTGCAGTCAGATGTACGGACTGGGCTCTCTCTCGGTGGAATATGGTATCTATCCTCTCCTCTCCCCTTTGCTCCCTCCTCCCACATGATGAAGGTAACGGGGAGCAGTGTGGCTGGCAGTGACAGTAAACCATGGTAAAATGGCTGTCTGTGTCTTGCTTTCCCCCCCGGTGCTCCCCCTGTCTGAGGCCCCCAGGGTTTAGGAAATGGAGCATTATTTTCCTGTTGCCTGACGTCACGGGCCAGCCCCTTTGCAGCTGTTGCATGCTTTACAACTCTCTCTGTTTACAGTCACTTCTCCACTGAGGCTTTCACTCTGCCAACACTGAAAGTCTCATTTACCTTCTATTTCCCAAATATGTCGTTTCCCCTCGCCTGTGTCTCTCTTTCTACCAGTATTTGTCATGTTTGACGTGTTTGCATGTTGAGTGTGTCCACTTTCCCTTACTGGATGCTAATTGGTGTGTGAGCTGTGTGTGGGAACAGGTTAAATTTGCGGCCAGATGGTTGTGTTGCTACAAAAAAAAAAACATTTTACCTCACTGCCTGCAGACTCATTTAATCATTACAAAAACAAAAGATTAGCCGCTCAGGATTAAAACCTGTGTAAGGGAACAGGCTCATTGCACTTATTTATGCGCTAATTTGTTTGCCGCTGAATTACACATATTAATGAAATCCTGCATACAATGAAATGGTTTTAGTTCCAGTTTGTTGGGGATCCCCTGCAGAAAATCTGCATTTTTTATGCCTGGAATTATACTTTTTTTTCTCTCTCTCTCTAAATCCGCTCACACATTTGTTTTCTGTCCCACCCACTTCCCTTTATCTTTTATGCACCCACCTCCTCGCTGCCTCCCTTCCCCCTCGCTCTTTTCCTCTTTGCCTCAGCACTTACGAGGCTTAAGAGGGATGTACCACACGAGCCACTCCCTTCTGACAGCCACCCCCTCGCACACTGTGCAGTGGTACAGTCCTGCTTTGCATAAGTTTCCTCTGAGTGGGTCCGTGTGTGGAGGGCCAGGACTGAAAGAATTATTAGTCCCTTTTGAGCGGTCTGGATGTATGTCTAGGGAGAACACTGGTGTGCTGCTGCCGTGTCTTGAAACTGTATACCTTTATCACTTTAATTGTTGAAGCTATAATGTATTGCGCCTACCCTGTCCCTGGAATGGGCAGTAACTCCTTAATGTATTACTACAACGGGAAATCGGTGAGTTACCTCTCTGGGAATGTGTGTGTTAGAGAGAGAGGAGAGGGGCAAGAGAGAGAGAGTGTGTGTGTGTGTGTGTGTGTCTCTGTTTGTCTCTGTGTCTCTGTGTGTCTGTCTGTACTTGTACCCAGCCACTGGCTTTTTCTATTTTTTTATTTTTTTACAAAAATGTGTGTGTGTATGTGTGTGTGCCTGCGCATGTGCGTGCATGCATGTGTCCGAGGGTCTTCTCTCTGATGGTTTTCCATTACATCAGTTACAGCTGTGTGACAGCTCCGTTCAGTGTGCAGATGAAATGTGTCATAAACTTACTTGAGCATGCTTTTGAAAATGCGCCCCGGTTGAGTTCGCAAACACCTCCACGGTGTCCAGTTCAAGTTCAGGAAAAGTTATGCCATCGCTTTGTGAAGTTCTTTTTCGTAGACAGATTAAACAGAGTGGTAGAAAAAGTTCTTGCAGCACTGAATTTATTTTTACTGGCTGGTCGCTTCAGCTCCGAGACTGGCTTGAAATAATAACAAGTGGGAGTCTGGGAATGATTAAGGCAAAGAGGCTGCCTGTTGAGGTTAGACTTTCCTGTTTGCAGATTGAGCTCCGAGCACCAGTGTTGCTGTTATTCCATCTGTTTTTAATCACATCGGCATTCTTGACGCCACAGGGAGCCTAATGTGATTTCAGAACTTCTCAGTAACGACCTCTTTGATTTTTGTTTTCCTCGGAAAATGTAGTTTTCTGTGTGAATACCTTTTTTTGTAAATACATGCATCATTGTGTGTGCATGGGGGGGCGTTTTGTTGTTCCTGGATGTGAAGGAATTTAGTTTTCACTGATGTTTTGAGTGATTATGTCACAGGTGTAAGAGTGTGTCATGATCAGTTGAGATAATAGCAGGTTTTACTTTGAAAGACATGTAATACCTCTTCTGTTTAGGGTAAAACTAATCTTATGGGTTTACTACTCTGCTCAAGGACACGTTCCTCTAACAATGGCTGAATGAGCTCTCCTGTGCATCTCAGTAATCCTTACGTAATGATCCTGTCATAAGCAAATTATACACAGCGATTTCCACCTGTCATTGCCTGTGCTATTTTTGCTATTATATAAAGTGAACATGTGTTTAAAAGGCAGATTTAGGGAAATAAAGAGGTTGGCCTTTTTTATAATGTATTGAAAAGGTCAGCTTACTAAAGCTTGTGTTTCAACTTTCCTTATGGCTCGCTACAACAGTTCCTTTCTGTTCCCACTGCACAAAAGATCACTTTGATCTTTTTCATATTAAGTATTAACAGGCTTGTGTTACAGTTGGTGATGGGGAGAAAATTGAGAGCATGTGGACAGCATGGGCAAACTTTATGATCAAAAGCAGTTGTTAAATAACCAACACCAACTTCTTTATGTTTTCCTTGCAAGGGAAAAGAAAGATGGTGTTCATTCTTAGCATCAACTTCATCCACATTAATTTGTTATAATGCAGAGTTCCATGGCAGGCTCACCATCTGGAGCGCTGGGAGAATTCACAGTGGGCCGTTGGCTTGTGAGCCGGTGGCACGGAACCAATACAGATGGAGCAGCTCACTGATCTTTCTTCCGTCGCCCATTAGTGAAAAAAAATTGAAGCAAAAGCCCTGTGGTGATTGTTAGTTTCCATTTTCCTTATTTTGCCTCATGCAAAGCACCCCCTCCTGAAATGGAATGTCATCAAATGATATCCACAGGTATTCAAAATAGAAAAAAGAGGCAACATGAGCGCTTCAAGGTAGGGCATGCCTCTTGTTGTCTTTTAGAGCAACAGGTTATACCATGCTCACTAAAGGTTGGCACGCACCATTGCCAGAAGCTAACCCTTGTTCCCTGTCTCCCCAATGTATTTGCATCTGTGCGAGCGAGCGTGCGTGCGTGCTCGAGTGCACATGCATAGCGTGTGTTTGTTGACCTGCTGTATACATGTGTACTACACATGTGCTGAGAGAGGATCATGTGGTTGCATCCATGCCAAAAGACAGTTTTTATGGCAGCAAGGATGGATATTATTCTGCAAGGTGGCTGCTGCTCTGTTTTTGGAGAACTTGACTCCCAGCAGGCCGCTCTGCTGACAGAAGGTGCACATGGATAAAAAGATTTAACTCCTTCGCAAACACAAAATAAAACTTTAAACCTGCTAGTTCTTTAATTACATGCCTCTGTCATCTCAGCCAACTGATTATGTGAAGTTGAGTACCCTAATGCATATTGATGTGGTTGGATGTTGTTTAGTGCGATGCTTGACAGTGGCTGATGGGATTGATGGTAGATTACAGAGGATATAATAGAATGGATTACAGGGAGTGTTCTGAAAAAAGTCAGAACAATATCTCTTCTCTTCCATTCTCCTCTCTGCTCTGCTTTTACATTCTGTTCTAGTCTATTTTGGTGAGCTTAGGGTAAGCGGAGTGGGTAACAAATGATTAGATTTAGTAGGTTGGTCAGATATGAAGTTGAGGACCGAAAAGGTTTCCCAATCCACCCCCGGTTGAATCTTTACTTGTCTCAAAGCTACGTCTCTAAAGGTTTCATTATTTTATGATGTGCGAGCATTTTTGTGTCTTCCAGTTCCATGCAAGTGAATTGCACAAGCTTTGAAGAATTCAAATATTTGTAAAGAATATTATTTATATTTTAAGGGCGGAATATGTTTATCTAAGGTGTTACCTTTCCTCACTAAAATCCCTTAAGTGCAATAAGATTTTAACCAGGGAAGCGTCCAGGTTTTTTTTTTCTCCGTTTCAGCCAAAGTATGAAATGTTTGTCTGCAGCTCCTAAAAATAATTTAGCATGTTAGCATTTTCCTTAAAACAGTCCCGATAACCCAATTCACCACCAGCACCACCTCGCTGATGAAGTTGTTCTTCGTGAGACCGCACGAAAATACTCAGCCTTGAAATATTTTCCTGAAAGCATTGGCTGGTATCATGCAGAAATGTTTAACATGCCCATCCAAGGAGGCTGAGCTGTAGTTTGGAGAGCCATTGTGTTCGCGCTGCGTAAGTGTTTAGCCTTTGTAAGTGTGTTAGACTTGTGCTTGAAAAGAAATGCCCCAGAGACATGGTTCGATTCCAAATAATGACATACGAGAACAGGACAAGCCATTACCAGTGCGGTTCCTCAGTTATTATTATTTTTTTTAATCTCCTTTCCCTTCCTGTTATTATAAGTTTTACTCTTACTGCGGGTTGACAGCCTGTGTTTTAACATAATATGATATTGTGATTGGTGTGGCATGAACATCAAAGGCAGGTGCTACAGGCTTCAGGATGTGGGGGAAGGAGGGAGGGAATCTTCACCTCTCCAAGCTGAGGCACAGCGCAGTTAGAATGGAGAGACAATGACTGAACCCGATGACTTTACTTGATACAGTATCTTTTATCTGAAGTAGGCTATTATTTAGCAACAACTCAAAATGTCCATTGTAATTTTCTACCATATCTACATTAAACCATAATTATTTAAATATTAGCATTCAATTATCAGTTGTTAGAATTATCCGTCATCCTAAAAAGTTTAAGCCTCACTGTTTTTCTTAAAATTTCTTATTAGATAATATGTGAGATTTTTTCTTCTTCAGTAATACATAGCTGTCAAGTATTTTTTTCCCCCTGCAATATCTGTTTTTTTCTGGTGGACTGTTGATTGAGAAAGTAATGAACCTTTGCATTGATGATGACTATCGCAAGTGATTTTGCCCTGATATATCTGGTGCAAATGTTACACAAAGCATCTTAAAAGGTCCGATCCTAAACAGAGCTCTTCATACAAGGACACTATGTATACAAATGAACATTGGTCCAAGTTATATGAGAGGTTTGTTAATGTCTAATGTAAGTAAACAGTGGAGCTAAACAGGCCTGTGATTTGCAATGAGGTGTGAAAGATATGGTACAGAAGGGAATTTAGTTTTATTAACAAACAACCACGGATGCTCAAAACAACTGGTGTAGGCCTGTGCTGGCCTGGTGCTCCATCTGAGTGACAGCTTTTAATTAATGGCCTTGTAAAAGGAAACCCAGGCGGGCCCTCTCTTCCATAGGCCGGCGGAATGAGGCACCCAGTGTTTGGGATGGTTTATTAATGTTTTGACTGGTTAGCCCAGGGTAAAAAGGACAATTAGCATTATCCGCTGCCATATGCTGCCCATTGAGACTCAGACAGAGGCAAAAGACAAAAGCCCGGGCTCCTGTGTGAGGCTAACCTGGGATCACCGCGGAAGTACCATCAACCCTGGTCACATGTGCGAGCCAGAATACCCACGAGAGCACCACCCCTCTGAGTGCTTTAATTACACACCCGGACGACAACACGCTGGAGTGCTGCTCACTCAGCAAAACCCAATGGCCCTCAGTGTCAGTTAAGCTGACTGAGTTCTGCATTGATATTATGTTGACGTGTGTGTGTGCGAGTGATTGAATTGAATTTATATAGTTTGGTTGCACTGCATATTTCCCATCAGCGCTCTGTCATAAACTGACAAAACAACCTCAGCGAGTAATCAACCTTTCTGGCCATCATCACATCCACGGGCGTTAGAGACCAATCTTTGAAGCGCGAGCTGTCTCACTGCCAACATCTGAGTGTGATGTCGGGTCATTAACTGAGGAATTTACCTTGCAAGTGAACAGAGAATGGGCAGGTGGGATCTAGTTGGCAGGTCTGGCTCCGATTAGTGCGACATGCTGATGGGGAATAGTCCTGTCTGTGGGGTAGAGAATGTGTTCAATCCTACACTCCCTTCTTCTCTGCTCTGCACTCTGTCTTTCCCTCTCACCCTCTCTCCCTCCATCTGGAGTGGATGAAGTCAGAGACCACATCACTGGTGTTTGGCCTCCAGTCCCTTTGATCCTCCCGCCTAGCTTGGCACACACACAGCTGTACAACAGCATGCCCATTGTGCTTCTCCTTTCACTCTGCCGCCAGCTTGCAGGTACAAATATAGAGAAAGCAAAGGCGGCCTCCTATTTGATTTCTGCCTCTCTGGGCATGCTGTAATTTGCCAGGCATTTATTGTACGCATGTGAGCGGGTGTCATTATACTTCCATTAGAAGTTGAGATGATCTGAAATGCAAATACCCACGATAATCCACTCCTCCCTCCATGAGCTTGGTTGGTTTGTGTCATTTAAGTGTGTGTATGTGCGTGTGTTGTGTGTGTTTTTGGGGCTGTAATGTAAATGTGTGTTTTTGTGTCTTGTGAATGTGTGTGTGAGATGACATGCTTTTATGTGCCCATATTTGTTTGCGTAATCCTGATTGTACATTGCATTTGTGTTTAAAGTGTCTACTTCACAGCAGTCAAGATGAGAGCGCTGACAGATTAAAGTAGATTTTATAGGCTTCAGCATCAGTTTACTTGAGAACACGATGTGGTAGAGAAATGCCTCTTCACCATATACAACCGTCTGAAAGAGTACTCACTTGGATAGATCCCAGAATGCTTCAGTGTCTGGCGGATCATTTGCTGTCTCGCTAATAATGTTTATTTTCTTACGGCAGGTGTACGCACCATCTCCGAACTCAGAAGACTTCAACAGAGATTCACCTTCTTACTCCTCTCCTAAGCCCTCCAGCAGTATGTTTGCAAGCACTTTCTTTGGTGAGTAAGTTCAGATGCAGGTTTGCCCGACCGCTCTGACTGTTTTGGATTCGCTCGAGAAAGTATTATGTGGCGCTGCAGTTAAATAGGATTGGGAATCACCAGAGCTTTGACTACCATATAATCATATTGTGATATGCCCCTTTTTTCAAAACTGAGAAAGTTCTATTTTCTGTTGGTTTTGCTTTGGGTGAGTAAAAAGTCATGAACCATTGACTAGATGAAGTGTAAGTCCATCTAGACCTTCAAGCTGTTTTTCAATGACCACTTGTTCTGCATCATGATTTGGTCTTTCAAAAATTGCCTTCAAATATGAACAAAATATATTCTTGGCATCAGTTTACTGACATAACATTTGTGGCAAATAATGCTCACTTTTATCAGTCCTGAAACCACAATGAAATGCTATACCATTTTATATTGATGTTACCAGACAGATTCAGTTGTTCCAGCAGCGTTAGCAATGTTACGGCTGTGTGCAGTCTGTATTTCTATGTGTGGAGTCTGAGTCCCGGATCAAGACAGAATAGCAGACCTCTCCGTTACCCTTAGCGTAGTGTTATCTCAGCTGTGTTCAGGACAACGATCATATTTCAGTCCCAAAAACAAAAAAAAAGTACTCCTCGGATGACTCCGAGACAAGGGCAGAGAGGGAGGTTAGCTGAGGTTGGCAGTCGAGACTAAACTACATGTCCTGGATTGCTTTGTGTGGCATTGAATTATGACTTTATTTATTTTATGTAACTTCTCCAGAACTGATCTCTGACGAACTGATCTCTGTTTATGATTAGATGGGACCCACAATTCCTCCGACCCGTGGAACTCGTCCAATGGGATCAGTCAGCCCAGCTATGGTGGAATGCTGGGAGGATCTTCATCTCACATGCCACAGTCAGGAAACTACAGCAACCTGCACTCACATGACCGCCTGGTAAGCAGCTCAGCCGGTGATACCAACGCAATAGAAAAAAAGAATTAAAATCAAAGTTTAATCCTAATTCTATTCTGCCAGCAGCACACTAGAGATGTCTAATGTGTAGTCAGCATGTAGATCTTCTTTAGCCCTGCCCTCCAGCACACACACAGCACAGAGGGGGTGTGTGCTTCTTATATTGCTGTCTGGTTATTGTCAGTGAAGGCACCGCTGCCCCTGTGTATCAGTGTTTGATCTGCTCTCATCTGCCTGCCTGCCGCAACTGACTGGGCATCACAGGGAGCCTGCAGATGCTGCCTGCCCAAAACCCTCTCTCTGCCTCTGTTCCACTTTCTAATAACCTTTCCTTCCTCATGGGCTGGGAAATGGAAGAGTCTCTCACAATGTCAAAGGCAAAACCCTTGTACATTTAATTCAGAGGATATATTCAGAGGATATATATACATTGCTAGCGAAGCCCCTTCTTTCTCACACACGTGCATACACATTTGTGACTTCAAAATCTTATTTCTTTCAGAATTACCCTGCACACTCAGTCTCTCCGGACATCAATGCCAGTCTTCCTCCCATGTCCAGCTTCCATCGAAGCAACGCCAGCACTTCACCATTCGTCACCGCAGCGCACACCCCGTCCGTCAACGCCGCCGACGGGGTCATGGGTACGTTCTCATGTTGACAGTCAGCTACCTGCTCAGAGTGTATCGATTAATCGTAATCAGTGCTGAACATCCAGTCTTTAAAGGTAGCGGGTTGGACAACTGCTTTGTGCACCGTGACTGCCCTTCATTTGTCTGTGTTTGCTGTTACAAAGATCCCCTCTCTCTGTTTTTTTAGCTGCTCCAAATCGGGGGAACGCCACTGGAAGCTCGCAGACTGGAGATGCACTGGGCAAGGCTTTAGCCTCGGTGAGTTACACCCCGGCATTCAACTGGGAATTTAATCCGTCTCACCATACATTCCTGATGGAAGTGAATTAAAGGAGATTTGGATTTACAAAAAAAACCAAACGGTTGGCGTCTACTGTGGCTGTTGATGTGAAATTCATTCACTATATAAAATTGCACTCTTTCCCTGGTAGCATCAGTGTGACTTAAGTGTTTGTTCCCCTCTCACGGTCTCCTCTCAGGGTGTGAACCCCATGTCTACCTTCTATGCACTCGTAAGCTCAAATACATTTTGATTTCTCTGCAAATCAAGATAGTGCATTAGAATAATGGCCCACTTCTGCCTCTAAAGAAGGTGACCTCAGTGGTCATGCTGGGAATTAAGTGCTATACTGAATGCTGATTAAAAAAAGCCCAGAGGATATGTTTGTAGTTGTTTTTGGGCCTAAGCCTGGATAATTGTGGGCTTAAACTAAGAGTATTCAAGAAAGGGAATTGTACATTAAAAATACTCTTAAAGCCAATGGATTACACTCTAGTTTGGAAAATCAACCCTTGATATCTGTGACATCTTGTAATGCATCTCTCTGAGTGTTTAACTTGCTCTGGCTCACAAAGTTTGATAGGAGCAAGAAGTTACACACACATGGATGGACAGCTAGAATTTCAGTCTCGATGCTGTACAAGTATGCCCTGAAGCTCTCTATTGTATGATAATTAGAGTTTTAAAAAAAGCAGTATTTAATAATCCGCTGTCAGATGGCCACAAGGATCACAGCACATTGTCTAATCTTGGTATGAGAATTGTCTCTCCCTCCTGTAAGCTTTAACTAGCACAGTATGGATGGGAAGAAGCATTCACTCTTTGATTTTCACTCTTTGGGTAGATTTGCCAGCTGAATGAAAATGTATATTTGATAGAGAAACCATCCACTGTTTTAAGACTGTGACATGGAAGTGGACAAGGAACACAGTATGGAGGCTCGGGGCTCAGACACTGGGGACTCGGGGGTCTTTGAACTGAGAACCAACATGTCAGTATCCTGAATCATACAGAACTGTAGGAAGCTCACTTATCTAGAAGTTAGAGTAGCTTGATGGGCATTCCTTATCTTACCCCTGCAGTTCCCTTCACAGCTCCCTACTGTCTGATTGGAATAAAGTCTTTTCTCAGGACTGCATTTGTATGTCTGTCTTTCCATATGCCGGATTAGGCCTTCGTCTTACATTCTTGTACATTCTCTTTTATTATTTCAACAAAAATGTTATTAACATGCTACACACTCTGGTACTTGATATGGCAAGAATCCCAAAAAAAATTGTCTAGCAAACTGAAGTCCAATAAGACACTTTTTCTTAAAAAAATTAATTGTAGTGCAAACTGATGCATAAAAGTGTAATGGGTTTACATTGTAGAGGTAGACTGCTTACTGGTGTAAACCCAAAATATAAAAGTGGGGGATGATAATCACAAATTAAGTCTTTTTATATTTGCAGACTCAATTCTATTAGCATGACAAAGCTGGAGTGAAATGGACACGGTTGGGCTGGGCGGCTGGAGGGGGGGTGGGGGTGTTGGGG